>PVKZ01000675.1:362714-664379 GCA_004027375.1 Macroglossus sobrinus | reverse complement strand
TCCTCTTCTTCTCTGCATGGTGGCAAGCCTACTAGCCTGCAATGGGTCCTAAAAGTCTCAGGGGCTTGCAAGATTCTGTAGTAGTGAGTGGTCTTCAGAAAGCTTCCTCTGATCAGAGCAGTGGGTGACATATTTCTTCGGTAGTTCATTTCCACTGAAGTCTAAGTCTTATTCTTAGTGCTGGCTTTCTTCTCTGTTCTCGGTTTCTTCTTTGTTGACAGTTTCCTTAGCCCTAGGGGTAGGTATTAATTTTCTATTGCTGTGTAACAAATTACCATAAATCTAGCAATTTCACACATTCATTATGTCACAATTTCATGAGATAGGAGTCTGGTATGATTTGGTTGGGACCTCTTTGGGAATCAGCAGACTGCAATCAGTTATGTTATATTCTCATCTGAAAACTGGACTAGGGAAAACTTGTCTTTCAAGGTCATTCAGGTGTTTTTGTTTGTTTGTTTTTGTTTTGCAGAATTTATTTCCTTGTGGCTGTATGACTCAGGCCTCCATCTTACAGACTACTGGCTGGATCACCTTCAGGTCTTAGAGGCTACCAGTGGTTCTCCTCCATGTGGCCCTTTCTATAAGCAGTTTACATAATAGCTTAACCATGGGAGTGATGTCACAGATTTTACATACACTTAAGAAGAGAGAGAGAGAGAAAAAAATGTATTATTCAAATGACTCCAAGTGACCCATTTGGAGTCATTTAGAGGATGACTACACAGGGTAGTAGCTGCTTCTTGATGCTGATGTCTCTCACACACCATAGAATTCTCTTTTATCCCTTTTATTAGTTAACCAACTTTTACCTAGTTAATAGTTTTTTAAGCTTTAGTTGTTAAAATTACTGGTGTGGTTTGTCTCATGATTAGACCCTGGATGACACAGGCTCAATCACCTACTAATTAAAAAGGCTCACTCACAAAATGATACCATTTCTACCATTGAGGCCCCAAAACCCTGGGCCTTGACTTCAGGGGGAGAGATGAATATTTTTTTAGGTCTATCTATAAAATTTATTTTATTTTATTATTAGTTTCAAGTATACAGTACATTGGTTATACATTTATATGGTTTATGAAGCGCTCCCATGGATTGTTCTTTCTGTCCTCTGGCTCTACACCTAGCCATTATATTAATGTTGACTGCATTCCTACGCCATGCTCCCCATTCCCTTGACCATCTATCAATTACTAATTTGTACTTCTTTAACCCTTCACCCCTTTCTTCCAGTCCCCCAACTCTCCTCCCTTCTGGCTGTCATCAGATTGTCCTCTATATTTGTAAATCTGTTTTTGATTAGTTTGTTCTTTTTGTTCCTTAGATTCTGCATGTAAATGAAATTGTATAATATTTATCTTTCTCTGTCTGGCTTATTTCACTCAAGGCTAAGTATTTTACTGATAGAGTCAAAATTGCCTGAAGTTAGGATAAAAAACACACTATTTCTGACATTTACTTAGTGCGATATAATATTGAGGTAATTTCTGATAACTTGTACAGGAATCCCTTCTCCTCTTTTGCCTAAAGGGCAAGCGGGACCAAGTTAGTTGGGGAATCCAGGGGACATATGCCCTTTGTGATAAATTAGTTAGCTATTAAACTAAATGTTTCTTGACTTTCAAAATGAGAACATTAGGATGATCCTTTAAATATTTATTTGCCTTGCTGTGAAAGTAGTCAAGGTCTGCTGGACTTGTGATGTGCTAAATGAATGTTTAGCTGAGGTGTTCAGGTGGTTTTATTGGTAAGGTTAGCTACAAAAATGAAGGCGTGAGGTTATTGGAGGACAACATGACATCCATTAAATTAAATGCCTATTAAATTTTTCAAATGGTGAAAAAGGATTTCTCAAAAGCCAAGAGGGAATGAAGCTTTCCAAAAAGAGAAGTAATCTGACACTTAGTTTAAACGAGTTTTCTTTCTATTGAAGAGATTTCTTTTGACACAATTTCTAGATGTGTTTTGCAGCAATTGCAAACAGCTTGTAGATGCTGAAGAAAATAAAATATAGTTGAGGAAAAGGGAAATAACTAGGCTATTTCAGATACTAGGAGCTGATATCATCATTTTTTTCTTTTTCAACTTGCTTTTAGTTTTGCCAAAGTGGTATACGTCAGTCCTCCTTTACATTTTTCCTTTATGCCTACCATGTAAACTTTCAAAAGCAAAGTCTGATGAGGTTAATTAAAGAATAAATCAGTCAAAATGCATCAAAAGAGGCATAAAAACACTATTCAGATGTATTTTGGTTTTTGAAGAAAATGTGTTTTAAAATGGTTAAATGATTTTAAGCCATATTCAATAAAAGAACCTTATTAACTCTTTAGAGATCACAGTCTAATTATCTTGGACCATGGGAAAAGCAATGAAGTGCTAGTTAAAGTATAGACCTCATCTTGATTTTGAACTTTAAGTCATTGAGATACAAGCAACTCACTTTTAGCTTTGGAGTATTAGATTTTCTTCTATTTTAAAAGTATTTCAAACTACCAGTGAATTTGAAAATGTGTCCTATATTGACATAACTTGTACATGTTTGTTCTGACTTTTTTTTCACTAATAAGATTATTTATGAATTGCAAAGAAATGGTGAATCAATTATAAAAAATACTTTTATTTAAAGGAAAATGGTTCAGAAAGCAGAATCCATGTGACATTATTTAACCCAATCAAGAAAGATAAATGGAAGCTCTTTGGAACAGGCAGACTTCCTCCACAATCTAGATTTACCACCCAAAGAGGAAATCTGAAGTATCTATATCAGCCTTTTGTTCAAGACCATATTATAGAGCATATTACTGATAACCTTGTGATGTAATTTAAGTAAGAATTTCTAGTGCTGGTGAATTAGATCAAGGAGAACATTTTAAACCTACGATTCCTGATACATGTGTTAGAAGGTGTGCCAGCTAAGGCAAGGCAAATATCCATTCCTCTGGCAGGAATTATCTCTGCTTCATGTACCTCTTATCCATCTGTTGTTTTAAATTGGCCCTATAAGACCACTGACAAAAAGTAAGTATTGTGCTAACATTTGGAATTCAGACATATACAGATATACCTGATGGATGTATTGGGTTAGTTATAGAGTTGACAGGAATCAGATTACTAAGAAACTAGTAAGAAAAAGTTTACCATAGAACAAGAAAGAATCTGGCCTGGGGTGCTGACTCAAGTTCATAGTTATTTGATATATAACATAGCAGCTAATATTGAAACTTATACTTACCTAGACATGGTGTTGGCTAGTGTGTGCTTGTGGAAAGAAATGAATGGCATGTATGAATTTAAAGAGCTGTCTCTATAAATTCTGTATCATTTTAGTTATCTAAAGTTACTTTTTGGGTTATCTTAATTTTTTTCCTCCCCCTCAGTTTTGCATAAACAGATATATTCTTCTTAATGTCATGGTCTGCAGGCCTAAAGAGGGATCAGCAGTTTTCTAGATAGACCACTTTTAAGGTAATGTTGGTAGCTTGGCCATTGGATGCAGAGTTCTGGCTTAAGGAACACTGTAGTGGCAAGGGAGGTAACCAAATTAATAATCAATAGGCTTGGAAACCAAATTAACAATCAATAGAAAGTCATAACTGTAGACACTTCTATGAAATTCCCCTTGGCAATTTCCACAAATTCTTGGTAGAGGGAGATGCCACAAAGTATTCAGCTTCCTATTGAGTCTGGGGGCTCAGAACATTAAATTTATGTCTCTGATAATTTATTTTTTTAACTCTAAAATCTACTAGAAAGATTACGTTTTTTTATTGCAAAGATTCAAGCATAACTGTCAGTGTGACTTCATTTATATCTAAAGCTTGGTGACATCTGGAAGGCCTTGGTTAAAAAGTCCAATAACAAATTAATTTGAAAAGTAAGAAAAGCCTAGTGAAATTGAAAATGCCTCAATTTCTCAATCACAAGGATCATCTGTTATGGAAAACATAATATAAAAATGAAAATAAATGTCCTAGTTTAAAAAATATTTGTTTAATCCAGTGAGAAAGTATACTCTAAAGCAAGTTGAAGACTAAGATCTAGATTACTTGTTTATAATGCTGATGACAGATAAAGCATTATTATTTAACATTCAGAAAGCTCTTACAAATTGACAGGAAAAAGACAAATGACTCATAGAAGTAGCAAAAAAATTAAATAAATGATGTGAAGAAGACCAAGTTCAAATTGCCAACAAAATATGAAGAGTCTCAAATTCTCTAAATAGTAAGATATAAATTAAAGTCACAATAAAGTCACAATAAAGTCACAATAATATCATTTATATCCATCAAACTTACCAAAAATTTAAATATAACTTTTATAGAAGGAATATAGGAAATAGGTATTTTCTTACACTGCTGATGGAAATATGAACCGTTTCTCATTTTTTGAAGAGTTTGGCAACATTAAAAATGCATATTTCATTCAAACTAGCAATTCTAAAACTGAATATAGCACATAAAAATAAATATACCAAGTTTTAAGGACACATGCAAAAGGATGTTATTCTATCATTCAATTGGAAACATAATGGTTTTAACCAGAGAGGAAAGGCTGAATGCATGTTGAATAGCCATACAAGAGAATATAAAAAGAATTTGAAAGGGTACATTTGAATTGTTCCAGCCATTTCATGATTTGTAGTCTATATAGGGTTATAAAAGTATGGAGAAAAATAGGAAGAATTAGATTTTGAACATGCCTTCCTTTGGAGTGAGCAAGCATATGGGGTGGAGTATTCTTGTGGTATTAAGGAAGATAGGTATGATAAAAAATTGAATGCATGAGGTACAATAAAAGGTAATAATGTTCATGTAAATGTTATCTACTTATGCATCTATACAAACATGTATGACACAATGATCACCAACATTAGCAAGCAGGGATTACTCAGCTTGGTGGAAGGCCAAATGACTTTTGATTTCTTCTTTATATTTGAATGTACTCTTTAAGTTATTTACAATAATAATGTCTTATTTGTATAAATGACCCTATTTTCACTATGAAAAAACCAAAGAATAATCTGTCTCATTTGGTGAGCAATGTTGATCATACTTCAAATTGGTCATAGAAAGTCAACACATAGTACTCTTGTTAAAAGTGGCTTATTTTTTACTTTCACTACTTACACTCAATTTTTCTATGATAGTGATTTGATCTATATATTGCAGCGGTCCTCATACTCAGGGCTTTGGCTTTAAAGTGTTTCCATTTAAATCTTGATCTAACTGATTTACTGTGTGATTTTACATAAATGATTTGATTTCTTTATTCCTCAGTTTTCTCATCTATAAAATGTGATGATTAAATGAGATACTTCATTTAATGAGAGAGAACATTGCTTGGCTTTTTCTAGGCACATAAGAAATTCTAGCTAGTACTATTATCATTCTTATTACTATGATTATTATCATTTACAATATTTTTACTGTGTTTGCTGATAGTTATTCACAAGAAACAAAGCTTGGAAATGTAGTTTAATCACTAAACTTGCAAATTGCATTCTTTTTAAATAAGAAATTGTGTTCCTGTACTTAAGCTATAAAACATATTTTATCAAATCAAATTTGTTTACTTATACTGTAAAGTGGGCTCATTATTTTTGTGTTAATTTATTCCATCACCATATATAGTGTAAAAAATTGTGCTGGTTAGAAAAACTCAGATCTACGGTGTTTCGCTTTCTTCTCACAGAATAGGAAAGTGCAATCAAATAAATCACACCTCCACCTCCAAATGATTCAAATTCTAATATCATAGGAAGCCTGATTTTTCACAATTCTAAATTATAGGGAGTACAGGGCAACAGATAGTGTCAGAGGAAATTCAATTATTTGGCTGAATTATTGTCATTATAATAAAATACTAAAATATTGTTGATTTAATGTCATGATGTTCAAAGTTGAGTTCATAAATTTGCCCGAGTTTTCATTTATAGCTTTAATACTGGCATTAATAATAAAGGGAGGCTTTGAATTCAGATCGTGTAGGTTCAGATCTTGGTTTCTTCAACTGCCAACTAGTAACATTAGGCAAATTATTAATTTATAATCTTTCCTTTTCCTATCTATAAAATGGGAATAATAACAATACATTCATCATCTATTGTAATATTTAAATACAATAATTCTTGTAAGTACCTTGAACAGTGGCTATAACACTCAAATATGTTCTATTATCTCTATCAGTAATATATTATTGTTATCATTATTCCCCTAATTTCTATTCTTTCAGGTTTGTATATCTAACTGCCTCCTAAATACATCTTATTTCATGCCTTAAAGGTTATTTCAGATTTAGTGTGTTTGAAAGTAAACATATTCCCTCCTTTCCTAATCTTTTCCTAATTCTTTTTTTCCTCATCTCAAAAAATAACCTACTCCTACTTGTTGCCAAACCAGAAATTAGACATCATCTTATATTCTCTTTTACAATCAACAGCTAGTTATCAAGCAAGGAGACCCTTATTGCCTTACAGTCCTCTTAAATCTTTTGCCAATTCTTTCCCAAAGTCATTGCCTTGATCCTATCTGAAGGTCTAATGTTCAGGCCTGACTCTCATCTGAATCTCTCTGAATCCTTCATAATACCTTCCAGGTATTGTTACACTAAATCTGAAATGGCTAGATATACAGATTTCAGGATTAGATTCAAACTTTGAATTGACACCTAGTCTTTTATATAGTATATCTTCTGTCACTGCCTGCAGTACAGCCATGAGGAGGCCTTCAAACATGCAGAGTTCCTCCCTGCCTAACTACCATCTACCATCTACTTTCCTTTAAAGCTCAGTTCCAGCATTGATCCCTCTGAGAAGCCTTTTTAAATTACCTGTATAATTTTCAATTTCTCTTCTCTGTGCATACATAGTGTCTTGTGAAAGCTTTCATCAGAGAACTTGTGGTGCAGATTATAATAGCCGGTTTGAAAACAAGGACTGTGACATTTATGATCTTGATTCTGAAACATGGTAAGTGCTAAAAAATCTTGCCTGGTAGGAAGAGAAACCAAAACAACTGCACTGTGACCTTGGAGTTTTTCTCTGAACAGGGTAGAAAATCAATAGCTAGAGTTCCATTCCCAACTTCTTACCTTATAGGGGCTGGTCGTGCGTGCACTATTCACAGCAAAGGAAAGAACAGATACTTTGATCTTAATTTGAACTTCCTAAGAATTTGAGAACTCATGAAGCTTAAAGAGAAATCATAATTTCAAAGCATTTTTGTGTTCATAAAGATGGATGTACTAGGTAGATGCCTGTTTTGTATATCAGATCCATTTATGCCCTTTTGTTTATAAATTATAACCTATAAAAGGGACATAGATTGCTCTATTAACACAGCTGAGAAATAATATTTATAATATTTCCCCAAAATTACCTCTTTGGACAAGATTTCAGTAATGTGCATGTTATGAGAGAGAAGGAGATGGGGTTTCCTTTGGAAATTTCATTCCACTCTAGATGTTATAATTTATATAAACTTGGATTTATCAAAACTTGGATTGATACCCAAGTTTACTGGCAGTCCTCATTATTAATTGATTTGGAAATGTACATAATCATACTTCCACAATTAACTTGTAAACTCACACATCTTTTTAAATATTACCTACTTGTAAAGGGAATTTACCTGCTAAAGGTTTGGTTTATTGGTCTGGAAAATAAAGAGTAACCACAAGATGTTCTTAAGCTAGATAAATGGGAGTGTTTTCACAAAATGATACTGTCTTTTTTATGGAATTCAAGTATAGAATCATTTAGGAACACTTTCACAAACAAGAGAAGGCACGATGATTAAGGCATAAAACACCCAAGAGCTATTTTCTCAGTTCTTCCTTATTAGACATCTCTCTTACTGTTTATCAGTGTCCTTTGGAATTTCATAGTCTCTTTCTCTGAAGGTGATTTTCTTTACCACCATTCTCATGTCACTAAATGTGAAATCAGCCCTGGGATTAGATTAAAACTAGATTTCTCTTCTGTCACAAAGAACAAAGTGTTTTGGTAAATTCTGTCTTTCATTATTCCATAAAAGCAGAATAATATTAAAATTATTTGTTGAGTTTTCTGTAAATTTAGGTCTTATTTGTTAGGTACAAGAGTATACCCATGATAATCTTTGTGGCAATGCTATCGGAAGATGCTTTTTATCACTTCAGTGCTTAGTCAAAGTCCAACAATAAAGCTGCTTTCAGCATTTAAAACATGCTATTTCTAAGCAGAGAATACATACATGGAGTTATGTATGTATTTGGCAGGAAAACCAAAGTTAAACTAAAGAAAGCTAAAAAAATTTAGCTGGAGCTTAAAAACAACTTCAATTTATAAGAAAAATTCTGCAGTAAAAGGGAATATGGGGACAAAAGTCAAATAATATCTGCTGTGATTCTTAGAAATGGCTCTAAAGGACAAAGCTCAAGGACATCAAATACTTTGAGCTCTTTACAAAGAGGGAGCAAAATAATTGCTTTGCCACTGCAACAATTTGACTCAAAAAATTTATTGAGATGATTGATTTAAAAATATGATTATAGTGATTTATTATTAAAAAGTTCTGTTTTTCTTTCTGAGAAAATATTTTAAAAATAATTTCTTTTGGTAGATTTTTGGCCTTTTATATGAATTCAGTCAACCAGTTAGCAACTTAATAGCAACTTTTCTTCACCTTTCCAAAGCAAATACTTACTGTTTATCTATTTATTCCTACTTAAAGTTTTGTGAGCCAGTGAGTAATGCTTATATTCACTTTTGACATCTTGTTCTAGATAGAGGTATCCCTATTGATATAACACTTCTAGTCTCTCCATATTCCCCTCCCCCTGTAATTAACTCTCTCCTGGGAGGGAGAGTGACTAACTTGACTGGTAAAATTGGGATGAAAAAACTGGGCATGCATAGTTCAGCTATCCTATTTGTCTTAGGAGCAAGTCCTTGCAGGAAGCACATTTTCTTCCAGTGACGGTAATGCTGGCATGACTGATAATCAGCATGCCTGTGATAAGAGAGGAAGTGTAAATCTTCCCATATCTGGGGCTAACAGACCTAAAGACATATTCTCTATCAGTAATAATAATAATAAAAAAAGATAAGGAGTACAGGTTGATACCAAGTTTTTTTCATCCCCAATTTGTTCAGAAACTTTGTGGGATGCTCTTGTTGGGTTTTCTAGTGGATGCTAACAGTTGGTGCATGAACCAGGAGTATAGAGAAATAAAAGAGTGAAATTTTTTGAGCAAAAAATATATAGAGAACCACTTGGCTTGAGGTTTGAGGCTTTGGACTTCCGTGTGGGGACAGGGCATTTTAATGTTGGTGGTTAGTAGGAGCTTCTATTAAGTCCTTGGAAAGACACTATCCATGGGTTTTTATCTGCTGTTTGCCTGGACAAAGGCTTTAATTCAGCTACAATGACAGCTTGTCCTGGGTCAGTAACTAACTCTAACTTCTCATCTGTAACTGAGGGACTATTTTGTATCCTTAGGCAGAATTCCATGAAGGCTATGAGGGAGCTGAGTGAATGGCCTCATCAGAGAAAAATGGGAGTCTGTGAAAATCATTGATGGGGAGATATAGAGACCTTAGTAAGAAATCGTGATGAAAATTAAATTATGGGTGGCAGACCACCTCAAGATGAGCACTGCAAAGACTTAGTACTCCAGTGCAGCTTTTTATGAGCAATGATTCAATTGTAGGAAAGTGATTTTCATAGGCCTTTAATGCATTAGTAGACTGAATAATATTTTCTCCTTTTAAACAGCAAAAACCTAAGTTGGCAGTCTGATACAAGGTATTAAAAAGAGTATTGGTTAAAATTGTTATTGTAACACCTAATAGACAGCACTCGCTCCAGTGTCCTAAATTTTATTCCGCATTCAGAGCCAGGAAGATATCTGCACAGTAGCTAATTGAGGCAAAACTTGGATTCATGTGGTTTGTACATAAAGAAATCTTTTCCTCCATCATATGGTCTCAAGTTGGCATCAGATTAATTATATATGAATGAGGCAAAATTATTATACTTAAGCCATTATATCACAATAAGTGGTGGAAACAGCTCCTGTGCCTCAGAACTGAAGGTCAGCTCTTGAGAAAGTGTGAGTCACTGTGCAGAGATTACATGCACGTCATTATTCCAGGTCAGGAAACACAAGGCGCAGGGGAGAAGGGGACATGAAGAGGTTAGGCAGAAATTGTAAATGCACAGTATCAAAATCAGGTTCTTTTTTTGGGAAATTTAACTCAATTGAGTTTACAAATTTTAGATTATGGGATTTAAAGCAAAGAAAATGTTTCTCTTACAGACAGCATTGAGTTTCTGTCATGGTTCTTGTCAAAATTAAGAATTCTGGAAACTGACTTTTTCTTTTTTGATTTTAGGAAAGCAAATAGTCTCATCACAAGAGTGATATTATCTATAAGTTTTACAGATGTTCTTTATGGGTTTGAGGAAAATCCAGAAGTTTTTGTTTATTGCTGTGATATCCTGAAATATAATACCAAAGGAAATTGTTTATTCATTAATTCATCCATCGATTTATTTAATTATTTTCAGAGTGCCTATGATCTATAAACCTGTAGAGAACACAAAAATAAATACATTTTTTAATATCTCGAACATTTTGAAAACAGTTATTATTCATTATTCTAGAGTGACTTCAGGGTAGTGTTGACTGGAAAGAGCAACAATTATCTTAAGAAATTTGAATAATTGCTGAACCTATTTTAGAGGAAAGTAATTTTCATGTACCTTCAAGTATCATTATTTGAGAAATACTTTAGAAACCATTCTATAAAAAATATTTTTTGGTTGCAAATTATAATTGTAGATGTAAATTTTAGCCTTTATAGCTAATAAAAGTTTTAAATATTATTATTAGATTGAAAATAAAAAAAGTTTCCATAGACTTCATTGGCCTTTAATAATATGCCTGCATCACAAGTTCGAGAACCAATAGACTGGGTTAATATCAAAAACTTTTTTCTGACTTTGCAATTCTCTGATAATGTAGTGAAATAATGAGTAGGCCCATAGTGAAAAATGAGTACAAAGTTTTAAACATCAAAGCTCTTTCTAACAATAAAAGATTTTTATTTTTAGTCATAGAGTGGCATTTTTAGTCTGACTATGTAAATGATGTTTGAGAATTTATTAAGACCATATTGCCTATCAACTGTTGGCAGTGAGGCTAGAAAAAAAAAACTGGCAAGTTAGAAAATAATGCTGCTCTTAAGTTGTTATTAACTCCCTTAGCAAAATAGCCATGTCATCAATGATGGAGAGAGAATTGAAGTATCAAGTAAATGATACCAATAGCCTTGTAAAAGCACAATCACACAGTAGTGATCTCAGGAACATTGTAAATAGCACACTTGAATGACAGTGTTATCTAGGAATACTGCTAATCATGATTTTGAATGACAGTAGTCTCTATGGCACTAGAAGTAGTAGAGTTGTGTGATAGGGCTGTTAAGGATACCCTTAACAGAAGTAGATGAGCATCATGTCTGGTGTGTTTACACAAATTCTTAAATGGAAGTCTTTAGAGAATTCATTTGAGCCTTTTAAAAATCACCTAAAAAATACAATGGAAATTCCAACCACTGTGGAAGATTACAGAACTGATAGCCATTTATCCTTGTCACATAATATTCTCTGAAATACTTAGGCATATTGTAAAAGCATTGTATAAAATCTACATCTTTTGCAATTAAGCAGTTAATATTATTCTCATACAAACACTGTTCATACATTATTGTAGGACAAGATAGACAGGATATAAAAGTCCTTAGGAAATATTATGAAAAAATGTTAAATTTTTTGAAAAGTTCTGTCCAAATGTCTAAATGAAAATGGTCTAATAAGAAGGGAGGCCCTTTTCATAGATCTCTTTAAAGGATCCACAGTTAAGAAATCCAACTTTCAGTTGCATAAAGCTTTCAAGTAATGAAGCAGACTGGTGGAGGGTTAGGGTACGACTAAAGGGACCTAAGAGCTAGAAACATATAGAAAAAAAGGAATGTGAAGGTGGAAAGTAGAGCTAGGAATGCCTAAAAATATTATAGAGAACATTAGACTTTAAGAGCTGGGTGAAACATTAGAAATGAAAGAACATAAGCTATAGTAGAATAATATGCAGAATCTATCAAAAGAGTATATATCTAATCCTTGAACAACACAGGTTTAAACTGCATGGGCCCGCTTATATGCAGATTTTTTTCAGTATATACAGTAAATGTGCTTTCTCTTATGATTTTCTTAATAACACTTTCTTCTCTAGCATACTTTATTATAAGAATATAGCATATAACACATATAACATACAAAATATGTGTTAATCAACTGTTTGTTATCAGTAAGGCTTTTAATAAATAGTAGGCTTTTAGTTTATTTTGGGAGAAGTCAAGTTATATGCAGATTATTGACTGTGCCAAAGTCAATGCCCCTAACTATTGTATTTATTCAAGGGTCAGTTGTATATGCATATAAGTGAGATGATTATAAGTTACATTGATTTGGGAAAAATAATTCAATGATATGGATAATAAGACATCAAATAACAAAAACTAGACTATTTTATTGTCCAAATATAATACTATTTAAATTTACCTATGTGATTTTTTTTTTGTCCCAGTGCTCAATTACAATATTCAGAATGAAGAAGGCATTTAGAATGAAGGGAGAAAGGGAGATAATACTTTTCTTCTTGTTACAGTGACTGAGAAAAGGGATGCTACATTCTTTGTGGACCAAGGGTGCTAAATGTCTTGTCATGTACTGGACAGTACTGATAACAAAGAATTTTCTTGCTTTAAATGATAAATACTGGGACTAGAATAACCAGTATATCCATTTAAAATAATGGAAAACTATAACATATGTTCAACTGTAAACACAAATTTTTGATCAGCTTTCTTTTTAAAAATTTTTTAATTTTTCAAATACAGTTGGCATGTAATATTATATTAGATTTAGATGTAGCACATGGTGATTAGACATTTATATAGCTTACAAAGTGATCATTCCAATAAGTCTAGTACCCATCTGACACCATACATAGTAATTACAATATTACTGACTTATGCTGTACTTTATGCTGTATTCCTTATGCTGTACTTTACATCCTCATGACTATTTTGTAACTACTGATTTATACATCCCTTTTCCTTTTTTACCCTCCACCCCCTCCCATCTGGCAACCCTCAAAATGGTCTCTGTATCTATGAGTCTGTTTGCATTTTGTTTGTTCATTTTGTCTTTTAAATTCCACATGTAAGTGAAATCATATGGCATTAATTTTTCTCTGTTTGATTTATTCCACTCAGCACAGTACCCTCTAGGTTCATTCATGTTACTGCAGATGGCTAAATTCCATTCCTTTTTATGGCCAAATAGTATTCCACTGTACCACCTCTTCTTTATTCATTCATCTATTGTTGGACACCTCAGTTGCCTCCATATCTTGGCTATTGTAAATAATGCTTCCATGAACATATGGATTCAGATGTCCCTTTGAAGTAATATTTTTAGTTTTTCAGATAAATACCTGGAAGTGGGATTATTGGGTCCTTCTTTGTCTCTTATGATAACTTTTATTTTAAATTCTGTTATGTCTGGTATAAGTATTGCTACCTCAGCTTTTTGGTTTGTTTGTTTCCACTTTTATGAAATATCTTTTTTCATCCTTTTGCTTTTAGTTTACGTGTATCTCTTTTGATCTGAAGTGAGTCTCTTGCAGACAGCATATGTAAAGGTCTTGCTTTCTTATCTATTTATCCACTCTATCTTTTGATTAGAGCATTTAATCCATTTACCATGCTCTAAAACAAATTGTTAATAGATATGTAGTTATTTCCAGTTTATTATTCATATTTTTAATATTTTTTTCATCTTCTTAAAGAAGTCCCTCCAACATTTCCTGTAATACTCGCTTAGTGGTTCTGAACTCCTTTAGCTTTTTCTTGTCTGAGAAGATCTTTATCAGTCCTTTGATTCTAAATGATAGCTTTACTGGGTAGAGTAATCCTGGTTATAGGTCATTGCTTTTCATTACTTTGACTATTTCATGCCAGTCTCTTCAGGCCTGCAAACTTTCTGTTGAGAAACTAGCTGATAGTCTTATGGGAGCTTCTTTGTAGGTAACTAATTGCTTTTCTCTTGTCACTTTTAAAATTCTTTCCTTGTTTTTAACCTTTGACATTTTAATTGTTATGTGTCTTGGTGTGGGCCTCTTTGGATTCATCTTGTTTGGGACTCTGCACTTCCTGGGCTTATATGTCTATTTCCTTCACCAGGTTAGGAAGTTATCTGTCATTATTCCTTCAATAGTTTTTCAATTCCATGCTTTCTTCTTCAGGTACCCCTGTGATGCAAATGTTGGTACATTTGATGTTGTCCTAGAGACTCCTTAATTTTTTTCTGAATTCTTTTTTCTTTTGCTGTTCTGATTGGGTGTTCTCTATATCCTAAATCACTTATTCGATCCCCTGTTTCATCTATCTATTATTGATACCATCTAATGTATTCTTCATTTCTGTTATTTCATTCTTAATTTCTGGCTAGTTCTTTTTTATGTTTTCTATCTCCATTCTTTTGTTTTCTCTCTCTTTGTTAAAGTTCTCACTGAGTTCACCTACTCCTCCCCTAAGCTCATTGAGCATCCTTATAACCAGTGTTTTGAACTCTGCACCTGGTAGATTGCTTGTCTTCATTTTGTTTAGCTATTTTTCTGGAGCTTTGTTCTTTCATTTGGAACATTTTCCTTTGTCTCTCCATTTTGGCTGCCTCCTTGTGTTTTTTCTCAATGTATTAAGTGGAGCTGCCATTTATCCTGGCCACTTAGTAGAACAGCCTTATGTAGACCAGTGGCACAGTCACCTGAGCTGGGTGCTCAGATTTGTCCCTAGTATGCATTGTGTGTACCCTCCCATTGTAGTTGAGCCTTGGTTGCTGTTTGCAAGTCAATTTGAGGATTTGACCCTTGGGCAGATCAGTAGTGATAACTGGCCAGTGAGGGACTGATCCTATGGAGCATTATTCATTTTAGCATGGTTCTGGTGTCTGCACATTCTACCCTTTGGGTGTGTTGTTTTTAGATTCTACCCTTTGGGTGTGTTGTTTTTGGGTGTGTGGTACTCTAGCTGGCCACCAGGAGTGCTGGACATCGACCCTTCTGGGAGGAGCCCCACTGCAGGCCAAGTTTAGTTTT
Source organism: Macroglossus sobrinus (assembly GCA_004027375.1). NCBI lineage: Eukaryota > Metazoa > Chordata > Mammalia > Chiroptera > Pteropodidae > Macroglossus > Macroglossus sobrinus. The sequence continues at coordinate 649,169 of PVKZ01000675.1, read as the reverse complement.
CTCCTCGGCACTGCCTCGGGCCACCTGGCATAAGCCATCAAGCAAATTTCAGATGGTCACCACCCACTTTGGGCTTAGGGGTGCTTGGAGAGGCCAGTCCATGAACTGAGGCTGGCTTTTGCTAGTGCCAGGCTTGAGGCTTCTCAGCGAAAGATATGGGTCACACTGTGGCCAGATGATGCTTGTTTTGATTTTGTAAACCTTTGAGAGATTTTAGGAAGGTCTTTAGTATGAGCCAAGCTAGGTGATGGTATAGAAAAACCTCTGGAAGTGACTTGACTAGGCCCACAACTTGAGTCGGGTAGGGTCTCAGGAAATCACCAGGTGACCCCTGTTAGCTGGTTAGTGGAGACTCAGACATGGTGGCCACTTGTGTCTGCATGCCAGGAGTAGGGAAGGGCTCAACAAAAAAATAATGGATTCTACCAGCATTTCTGTCTAGAAGACAGCTGCCCCATTTTGCCTTTGCTTTGAAGCCAGATAACTCAGTTTCTCTGTATGTCCCTCGCACTTTTTGAGCAGCTGCCACACATTGGAACTCAGAGCAAGTGAGTCTGTCAGTGGGTAAGTCTGTACACAGACCCTTCAAGAGGAATTCCAGCCACCATCCTTTTCACTCAGGCACAATCGACACTGTTTTTCACAGCCAGATATTGTGGGGCCTTCACTTTCCAGCCCTGGGCTAGGGAGCCTGGTGTGGGACTGGGACCCCTTGCTCCTCCGAGGGACCTTCCCAGCCAAAATGGCCCTCTAGATTTTTAACCGCTACACATGGTTATGGAAACTTGTTTGTTTCTCCACCCCTCCTACCAGTCTTGAGTTGGCTTCTTCTGTATGTTCTTAGTTGTAGGACTTCTGTTCAGCTTGACTTCAGATGATTCTTAATAATGATTGTTCTATAGTTTAGTTGTAATTTTGATGTGGTAATGAGAGGAGGCAAACACAGCTTTTACCTACTTCGCCATCTTGACCAGAAAATATTTGCTCAGTTCTTATAGTTTGCTCCTCAGGCATATGGTAATCTACCAAAAAAAAAAAAAAAAGCCAGTTTCTTTGCAATTGGAAAGAAAGCACATTTTCTGTTTATAGTGAGTTTGAATCTAAGGATAATACTATCTACCATGTTCTAAAACACTTTCCATTCTATATTATATCATTGAATAAGTACAAATCTTTCAATTCTTGGAAATAACATGATAAGATATAAATTTCAGGTATAAAGAATTTAAATATAAACTTTTAGCAACCACAGTAATTTGGTCCTTATATATGTGTTGAATGGAATAAATTATAAGTCATTCCTGTTGGGAAGAATAAGAAAAAGAAATAACTAGAAGTTAGTAACTGAATCTTGCACTAAATGGATAGTAGAGACATAGAGGATTTGTCCAAAGGCCTTGAGAAAGGAAAGAAGACTATGAGGGAAATTAAACTGTTGTCTTAGAACCACCTCATATAGCATCTTAGAAATAGGGTGGAGCTTGATATGTGTTAATAGCATGAAGCTAGATACATATTATATTGATAGAATAAGAACCTACAGAGGGTAGAGTTATCAATTTCTTTATAAAACCGGAAAGACTTGAGCATTTATGCAGAGTACAAATGCCTATTGATTATACTGTTATTAATAGCAAAGTGGTACAATTGCTTATGTGATGGTTCCTGAATTTAGGGGCAAAGGGACATAATGAAAAATTTCCAATAAGAAATTTAGCTAAAAAAGAAATTAAGTATACATTCCATCTTATTATTCATTTAAAATGTTTAAGAAGATCCCTATTTTTCAGTAATTAGTGAGTTTCTTAATTTTGTTTCAGTGAACATAGAAATATTTATCCGTCTGTAGGATTGCTGCAGTCCGTAGTATCCCTAACCTGTCTTCTCCTTAGAAGTTTATGCTCATTAACTTATGTTTTCTGCTGTAGAGATTTTATAGAACCTATTTTAATATTTTATTTTTTTCTTTTAACTAATCATGTGAATATACATATTTCAATAAACATTTTAACTTTTTAGTAATTCTGTTTGGTATATATCACTTTCCATTTCTTATAACATGCTATTTTAGATGCTGACTTAAAAATTATATATTTGTACTAGTGATAATATCTACCATTTATTTGGGGCTTAACTCTATTTAGGCAGTTTACATCCTTTACTTCTAATTCTCAAAATAGCATTGCAACATGTTATACCTGGTTTAGAGGCAATTCCTAGTTTATGGGGAAAATGTGTTTTAGAGTTGGGTCTCAGAGGCCCAAAGCTTCATCATAGTCTATGCTGAACTATATACTCTTAGTCATAGAGGAATACTGTTAGGTTTGAACAGAGTGGCAAAGCCATTATGCATGACATAGAATAAGGAATGTATTACAGGGATTTGACCTGCAGGAGTTGGTCATATATTCCATGTAAGGCTGTTACTTCTGTATCTAGTGTTGGACCCGAAGTCAGCAGTCAAGCATCTGGTAATAGAAGATGGATGTGAAGTGCAGTTGAGTAACCACAACTAAAACTTAAGAGGATGAGCTCAGTTGCATTATGACAAACTGATACCTACATCTATCTTTTACCAGTGCCAAGCTTTCAACTTCAGTGATGCCAATGATCTGTAGAAGAAGCTGGCATATTTGGTTCTGAGCTACATGTGAATGTGGACCAGGACTGGGAGAAGCTGAAGGAGGAGGTCTTAAAGGGGGTTGAATGAGCTACTGGACTAGCTGCAACTCTTAGCCAACAAATGTGAGCAAGTAAATCAGTGATGACTTGATGAGCTGCAACAAAGCAAGACAACATTAGATTGCTGAATAAAAGTTGGTCTCATATTTCACTTCTGCCTCCCAAGCCTTGTGCATTTTCCTGTGGCCATTCCTGACAGAGAACCATCCAGGGATGTCAAATCTGAGAAATAACAATTCCAGCTTAACTAAGTTGACACAGTACAAAAGTACCAAATTTAATTGTGGAATGGCTGATTTTCTAGAAAGAAAATGATGTGGAAATATGTTAAAAATGATATCTTGGGTTTTCATACATTTATTTTCCCTACTTATAAAATATACTAATAGTTATTATGTCTCAATCTATTAGGCAAACAAGTGTATATTATAATATGTATCAGTAATGGAAGAGGAAGATAAACATTTATTTACTATTTATAATATTGTTTATATTTTTTACCTAAGAGAAGCCAAAATAATGAAATCTGTTGACAGAGATTTCGAAGCATTGACAATTCTATCTGAAACATTTTGTGACTCAAACGAGAGGTATCTATAATTCTAATGAGTTCTGCATGAATGGATAAAATGATAATGGAAATCATTAGAGAAGAGAGATTGGGCAGTTGTTTTTGTTCTACTCTGTGGCTGCAATCTCCAAATAGAAGCAGAAAGTTTCTGTAAGAGTCAAAGTGCCCTAATGAAAACATTTTAGAAATGACACTTTTAGTTCAAAGAAATGAGTCTAATAATTTCTAAAGAAAGGGATTTAATATATCTATATACAAGAACATTACTCTGTGGTGTAGATAAGGAAGTTAAGACTAAGTATAACTACAGAATTTTCATATGCCAAGTGTTCATATGGAAATAGAACAAGTCAGCTAAGAGCATACATAGCATTTATATGGATTACAATCTAGAGATGTTGACAACCCCTCTGTGTTTATTGCATGTTTATGACAGTGCCATGTTACAAGGACAGCACATTACAAGGATATCCTGAGGAGTAGCATGGCATCAGAGCTATTTTAAAAGAGAAAGTTTTATTGTTTTTTAAAATAAAATTATAATAAAAATTATACTGAAGAATCTTTAGAAAACATAGATAAGTGAACAAAACAATTCCAATGGTATTAGTCAAAGGAAACTTCATTATCTATTTTTGGTAACAAGTTACAATAAAATTTAGCTGCTTTAAACAACACACATTAATTATCTCAGTGTTTCAGTAGGTCAGAAATCTGTACATAATTTACCCAGTTCTCTGCTTTATTGTTTCTCACAAAGCGAAATCAAGGTGTGTTGTTCCAGGTCTGTGTTCCCATCTGAAATCTCTGTTGGTGAAGGGTCTGTTTCTGTGCTCACTCAGTGACTGTTGGCAACATTCAGTTTCTAACAGGCTATTGCCTGGAGGCTGCCCTCATTTCCTTGCCACACGGTCCTCTTCTACACAGCAGCATGTGTATATTGTGTTCAGTTACATAGTTTAAAATTGAAAACTTATTAATAGAAAATAAATATTTATTAATAATATAATCCATTTAGTTAAAATAAATATGGAACCCCAATATAATTGAGTATTTATTTTGATAATTTATTAACTTATTATTAATATTATTTTTACCTAGAGTACTGCTGTGGAAATCTTTGTTGATCTGATTGACTTCAAATGTGCGTTTAGTGTGAGAAACCAGGATTTGATGACAGACCTCCTCAATCTCTTTCTCTTTCTCTCCCGTCCCATTTTCTCCCTCTCTCTCTTTTTCCTTCCCACGTCCCTACTTCTCACATGCCTTCTCTCTTGTGCTCTCTGTGTATCTCTCTCTTATTCCCATATATAACATTTACTATGTTTCAGGAACTGTTTTAGGCTTTTTACAATTTTAACTCATTTATTCTGTATAATGTTCTTTTTAGATAGGTACTATTATTTGTTTCATCTTGTAGATATGGGATTTGACCCAAAGATTGCTTAGGTATCCTCTTTGAGTTTGTGAATTTACCTTATTTACTTATCTTAGCTCATTTTAAGTGTATGTCTTCTTGCTCTTTGTCTTAAGTTTCTTGATGGCAGAAATGATATTCTATTCTCCTCTGTACTCCTGATATTCCTAGCACAGTACTTCATGAGAGTCAGAGTTCAACAAGTATCTGGTAATTTGAAATAACTAGAAAGGTGGATTAATTAGTGGGGATAACCGTTTTCTCTTGGTGCCTCAACGCTCACTGCTACTTCAAATTTCACTTTCTAAGTAAAATAAACTATTGTCAATTGAATTAATAAACATATGATACAAAAAGTTAGTATGAAGGACATGACAGTTAAAAAAGACATGGAATCATTGAATTTTAGAACTATAAGAAACCTTGGAAATAGTGTCCAGTTGTAATTCAGTCAAGCTTCAGAGGTATGTTGGGAGCCATTTTTGATGACTGCCCTATAGACAGGGTTGGAGTTGCCTGCAAGCTAGAAGTTTGCAGAGCAGGTGGGCTCCTTTACTGAAGGAGGAAGTTTGGCTTAATGGATAGCTCCTTAGTGAAGGAAGAAGTTTGGTTTAATGTTGAATGTTTCTTGCCCCAGGGAATGAGACATTCCTTGCTCCAGGGAATAAGAGACAAAAACAGGAACAAGGATGTTTTGTGAGAACTTATGTAAAGGTCAGCAATCATTTGCATATGTGTGGGTGTTGCTTCTCCAAAGGTATATATATGCTGTGCTAAATAAACTCGGGGTGCAGTATTCACTGTTCGCCCTCCCGACTCACTCTCTCTCTCTCTCTCTCTCTCTCTCTCTCTCTCTCTCTCTCTCTCTCCCCCTCCTCTCTCTTCTGTCTCTCTTTTTCTTTTTTTCTTAATCCTTACTCACCCTCTCGGGAACTGTTCAATCTTAGCCAGTGGGCTCTGGCAGAGGTGCTGAATTAGGGTATCTGGCACTCAAAATCATTTTAGTGTCCCTAGGCAATAAATTTTTGGTGGCTGTATTGCCTTTCCTGAGCATTTTTAGAAGGTGTGATGGTGACCATTACTCTTAACTTTCTTATTCTCAGTTAAGGGCTACAGATTTATTTGTGACAGAACTAGATGGAGCATTTTAAGCACTGCTGCTTTTTCAATTTTGAACTCTGTTTTTAGGTCCTCACCATGCAAATATAATTGTTCTCAACACATCTAGAAGCTTTTCTTTGTAGAGCATAATCCTGTCCAGGTAAACAGAATTTATAGGCATTAAGATGTTATATATACATCCGCATGACAGTATTTTTATCCACCTCAAGAAAAGATGTTATGTTTAATGGATAAACTCACTCACTATGAGTCCACTTACTATGAGTCCTCTTTGTATTGTCATATCTTTTGGTGATTTCTTTTCTGATTCTTCTAACTATCCATCTCTTACCTTTAAACTTCTACTTATGGAATTACTACTTCTTCCTGCTTCCAACTATAGTCCCTGAATGGTTGTTCCCTTTTTAAAGGCTTTAGTTTGATTTCAACAAATAATAATTAATAAAGAGATACTACAGGACATTTCCCTTTGAATTTATGGAAGCCAGAAACACTTTTCTATCCTTAAATATAAGTTTATTATTGTCCAAAAAGTTATGTCCCATGATTGTGGTAGATTTTTCAATGATTTTTGCATATACATTTGTGAGTCAGAATTTATGGTGTGAATGAATCCCTCAGAAGGGGTTTTTCTATTGTGAAAACCCCATTGTTCATTATGTCATATAATTCTATTGAGAGGTTAGGTTTTCTGTACCCCAGGTATAAATATTAAATGACTATCTTTATATTAAGTTCTATTTTAAAAATTGTAATTTAAACAGACCCTTTTTATCTGAATGAGTTGTGCTTTAAAATCCATGTTTCTAATTTTTGATCCTTCATCTGTGATTATAAAAGAATCTAGCTGAGAAATTTCTCTGAGAAGAGTTACACTGCACATCAATTTATTTTATTCTGAATCTATTGGCATGATCTTTTATTGAACCTGCTAGGAACTCTCTGTTAAGTATTTGAATAGCATATGAAAATGTATAGTGTTTAAATATTCAAAGGCAAAAAAAATACTTACTTAAAAGAAATACTGTATGAATAATTGAAATAAACTCAGGACCTGACCACAACATTGCAAATTACAGTCTAAAAGTCTCTGTGGATGGCTAATTTTTTAAAAAGTAAAAAACTGTTTTAATCAAATCCAGATGTTTCTATTTTTAAATTCTTGGCACTCTTTAGTTAAAGCTTTTTTATCTTCAAAAAGAAAAAGGCAGACATTGCCTTCAGTGTAAAAATGCTAAAATGCTTGGGTCCCAGGAAAGTATACTGGTTTGATATAGGCAGGCATGCTTATTGTTCATGTTATGCTTTGGATAATTGGTATGAAAGAACCAGGGTGTGGAGAAAGCATGGCCTTTGGATTGTTAGTTGTTTTGAGCTGTGGATATGCAGTTGGTATTTTGTAGCATAGAGCAAAGATACCTTGTTCAAGGCATTTGTAGGTATCACAAATAAAATAATTCAATACCTTACAGATCTCATTGTGATTCACCATTAAGTCTTGTAATGGCTGATAAAAAGCAGAATAGAAAATAAAGCTTACTAACTTTAGAAGGGTGATGTTTATTACTTTATGACAGTGCTTTAAGAATTTTTGACAAATTCTTGGTAAGTCAGTACTTATAAATGTTGCAGATTATAGTAAGCCAATTTAATTTTCTCTGTTGCTCAGATTTCTGAGAGGATATTTAATAATGTGGATACATTTCTGACTGAGCTAGTACTATCATTTATAATAATTCCCATGACTTGTAATATTTGTAAGCACCTTATAAAGAGAAAATGATAGGCTTTCTTTTGGATTTTGTATTATAAAAAGCTATTTTCAAGTATTTAAAATTGAGAACTTTATAAGTTAGCACAAATAATACTTCTTATAGTAATCTCCAAAGAATCAGCACCCTCAAGGATTCTCATTAACTTTGTTATGCATCAATAAGTTTTTTTAAAACAATAAGCTCAACATAGAATCTTTTTTCAACTCGTTAATGAAAGTGCAACTTGAGTAAATAAAAATTTAATTTTAAAATGATTTAATTACTATTTATATTTTACACTTTAAAGTTTGTTTTATGATTTTTTCCTCCTGGATTCACAATTCACCAAATGACAGAGGTTAACCCAGCTGTAGAAATAAGAAACTACTGTAGCTAGTTTAAGGAAAGGGTATTTAATGCAAGAAATTAGATGCTTACAAAATTATTGGAAGAGTTGGAGAGCAGGCTCTTAGGTTAAGCCTTCAGGAAGAATTCTATAAGCAATAACTCAGAACTAGCCCTTCAAAGAAACTTCAACATCTCCAACTAGGAAGATGAATCCAGGATTTCAATGCTCCAGCTCCAATCTGGGAATCCTGTAACTACTTCCAGAATAGATTTTAAGCAAGCCAGTCTCCTGAATCTGGTAGAAAATATATGAATATTGTTCAAGCTTTGAAAATTTATGAATATATTTCATATTACATTAAAATGAGTAACCCATTCATAATATTCATGCCTCATCTGCCCTTATAGGATTCCTAGTTTTCTTCAATTTTCTCTGACTTTATATTTCTTATAATTTCCAAGGTATCTCAGAAATAGGTGGGAGTAACTCATTCCACATAGCATCATCCATGCTCCTTTGCCCCAGCCTGTGCTGAATTATAGTTTCTGAACTGCAGAGTCATTCTCTGGTAGTGAATGCCACAACTTTCCTAAGCCCAGCGGTACAGCTGCCACCTTTTGTTGCTACATCTGATCTTTTGTCTCTTCCTTAGTCTTATTGAGCATAGCAGCAATTTGCTATTGCCTATTTTGAGTCATGAGGGTGCAGCTAAATATACATATCCAGTGATATGCCAGATCTAGCTATACTAGCTCACTATACTGATTATTAATTTTTTGAACTTTGTTTTCCATTTGCTAAACAGACATTATTAAACATTAAATTAAATTATATAAATGTACAATTAAAGAAACTGCCAACCTGTTGTCACTGAGGAGAGCTGGGCAAGATAGTTTCATATCATTCTAGCATATCTGATTACAGATGTAATAGATGTAAATAGACTCAAAAGCATAGATGATAGTAAATTGCAAAAGCATTAGAAATTGATGAGTTTTGAGAACTTTTAACTTATAACTTTTGTGTTTATGATCCCAATAAAGTGCCAAGAATCTGGTGGTTGTGTGTGTATGTCTGTAGCCTAACTAGCAACCTTGACTTCCTCTTCAAACTCTAATATTTCTTCCAGGACACCAAACAAACGGTCTTTTCCCACCATCTTATCAAAATAACTACCAACTTGTCTGTTTCTTAGCTCTTTGTTTTTCAAGTAGAGTGTTTGGGGAAAATAATTTTGAAATAGATTTTTTCTAAATAAGAGTTCACAAGTTTGATTCTCTCTAAAGGACTTTGTAATTTAACAGTTTTAAGCACATATGTGTTTGGGGGATTTTATTCTTCAACTACTTTTCTTTAAACTACACTAACTGTACCTAGGTGAGGCTATTTGTTCATATCTTCACAGAGGTGCATGGGAATTCTGATTTCAAGGCCACTATTACCTCCTAACTGTACTTTCTCATCCTTGTATGACCCTATAAAATTAATCCCAGGACATGTACTTGTGATCTTCCCTTTCTCCAGAGACCTCTTGTAACTGGCTGATGGCCAACTCTATCTCATTCCTGGGCAAAAAGTCTCTGAGCAATGCACATGGCAGTGAGTGAGCCTCTTAAGTATCAGATTTACTTAATCTGATGGGGAAAGACAATGCATGAGCAATGACAGTGTCCTCACATTCTCAAGCCTTTGCAGGGCAGCCTACTTAATATTGAAATAAAGTAATTAGAAGCTCCATTCTTCGTGGACTAAAAAAGTCCAGGGCTATTCCAAATATTTCTGAACTTTCTCATGGGAATGCCTACATTTTCTCAGAGGAAACATTTTATGTTTTGCTGTGAATTACTGCTTCTGGCTTCAACTCATTAAGCATCACTCGCTTCTGTCCTGTAGGCAGAAATTATCTTCCTAACCCCTTCTTCTCCAGGGTGGACAAAGACTTCTCCATCCTTCTTTAAGGCACCAACAAGGTGGTTGTTTGTAACAGAGTTGTTATAGTTTGGGGATAACTATGGAGAGTCAACAGAGTTCAGGAAAAGACAATTTAACCCTAGGTTTCAGACATCCATAAAGCCATTTGATGGTGTTCCAAAGCACCCTCTCTTCCTTGGCTTCCGTCTGCTCCTCCATTTCATCTCTTTATTTGGAGACCCAAAGGCCCAACTTCTTCTCTCTCCTGCATGCTTTTCCATGATAAGAGAAACAACAACTTGGAAACACAAACAAATCATCAAACCAGTCACTAAAGACACATTTTCATATTTTTTTTTGAGTAATTTGGCACTGTTTGTTTTAGTTGTTCTTTTGAAACTAAGCATATGTATATGTGTATTGGTGTGTGGACTGGCATGCTTATTTATTTCTTATTTTTCTATTACCAGAGATCCTGTTCTATTTTTTCCTAATCAAAATAGCAGTTATCTTCCTGCTACACTAAACCCCAAAGTGTCAATGGCTTCAGTTTTTTAAAAACACTTTTTTTGTGTGACCAGGTGTATACAAGCCTGGTTCTAATTTGTTTTATAATCCTGAAGAAAATTCTTCTAGGAAATAAGAGATATTTTAAGCATTTAGACATAAACTTGCTTCTTTTGCGGTTCATTCTGTATTTGTGAAAATCCAAATGTATCTTTGTTAATGGAGGCTTTTGTTATCTTACTGAATAATGCCACACAATAGTCAACACTGGGACGATTTAAAATATCTCTGGCCTGTTAACTACCAAACTATTTAAAAACACTTGGCTGTTTGACAGAAAGTTTTTACAATCACTACTTAATTTCCTCTGTGCTTCAGAGAGGGTCACAAGACACCGTGGATGTCAAATGTTTTTGTCTCTTTCTCAGATTTCTTGGAGGGGCAGATGCATCTCAAGCATGGCTGGAAGGACTGAATATAAGGAAATATAATTCTGAAAAGTCAGGTGGGGCTAAGGGTCACCTTTACAGAAAGACTGTTTAATTCTATTATAATAGACCTCCAGGAAATACAATCTATTCTTAATTTCCTTTCACACTCCCACAGATTTCTTTCAGAGTGAATACTATCTCAAGAATCTCCTTTCTGCAGGAGAAAAAAAAAAGAGAAAGCACAATTTCACTATATTATTTATGTCCTTTACCACACTTATGTGTGGTGATTTGTATGAAATCATGATCTTCAAAACATTCTAATCAGTATCCAGAAATATTAAATAAGCCTAATTTGGGGTTAATGAATTTGTTTTATGAGATGCAGTTTTCTTTATTTAACAAACATTTAATCATTGATTTCTTAACTATCATCTTATAAAGATTAACTTATAAGAATTTAAAAATTGGAGTACATTTACCTCATGAAAATAATATAGAAATCTGTCCAAGAAAAGATGACAACATTTCTGGTATATATTGTATATTTACAATGATAAATAGAATAATGCTGATGTGGTATTTAAAATTAAATAATTATAAATATAATAAGACTGAATCAATTAATGATATATTGGTCTTGAATAATGATATATGAAGTTTGCTTAAAGGAAAAAAAATATGATTTCACTCCAAAGAGATTTGGGTACTTTAAAGCACACGGGTGGCTGATAAAGTAAATAACTAATTTTAACCAAATGTGCCTTCATCTTGGTATTGGTGTGTATACAAAGCACTACTCAGTCCTCTTAGCTGTTATTTCTTTTTCTTTATGGGGTGGGTAGTGTTCCCCATGGCAAAACTAGATGAATATTTCTGAGATAAGAAAGAACTGGGGTAAACAGAGAAGCAAGGGTAATGCATTAAATATATAGTGTATGTAAAAGGGCAAGTTAATGCACATGGCAGAATTAATTAAATTTTGTTAAATAGGAGACAAAAACATCTTGTGCACTGGTTTCTTTGACAGCCCATAGAGGAGGAGATTGTGTCTGATAGGTTCAGATTTCGGTCAGTAGGGGATTCCACCAATCCAGTGCCATCTGGTAGCGGCCTGGTAGATAAAGGAATGAGTTTTTGGTCAGGCAGATGCCTGAGCTAAAAACCGGCTAGGGGACTTTAACTCCTCTATCTTCTTAATCCTCCAATATACTTATAAAACCCTATTAGTTTTGCCTCCAGAGCAATTTTAAAATCGGTCTCTTTCACCACTCTCCCTAACATCTCTGCTTTAGATATTTATCAAGCTCTACTATTTTAACAGTTTTGTGATTAGTGTTTAGGACTCCAGTTTCTTCCTACTCTAATGTATTCTTTATATTACTTGATTGACAGCATTCTTTTTCTAAAATATATGCCATTTCTCTGATAAACACAGTAGTTTACTTCACACTTTAGATTTAGTTAGTTCCATGTCTGCTCTCCAGGCCAATGAGGCCTAAAGTGTGGGCTGTGACGTTTACTAAATAATAATTTAGCATACATGAATTGACAGGATAATAGATTATTTAAACTGTTTGTCATTACCTACATAAAATTGATTTCAGATAGTTATTATGGTGGACTGGAATTTATTAGTAACTGTGATTGAAGATAAATATAGTTAATATATATTGAGCTCTAAGAATTATTGGACATTGTATCTTAAGAATTGAATATTATTATTAACTAAAGAAAGAGTAGCTGAGAATATCATATCTTTATATATTTAGAGTCTCTAATTTAGTGTTCCTTACCAAAAATGAATTGTCTTGACACATTATTATTAAAAAGTATTGAAGTCACACTCATATGAATCAGTCCTAGAAAATAACAGCAAAGCTGGATGTTTCTTCCTTAAATTATTTTGTATTGTCCAAAGGAAAGCAGTGACATCCTAACATGATATTTGAAGTCCTTTCTATTCTGATCTATGTAGACATTTCCATTCTGACTTTCTGCCACTTCCTTCATATACTCTCTGCCAGAGTATATGTATGCATTTACTCCATATGTGGCCAAGCTATTGCCACCAGAGACTGATTATTTAGCAGGCTAAATCAAATCTCCTTCAAAGGCCACCTTGGCTTCCTACACAATCTCTCTGGTAACCATCCACCACTTTCTGTGGTGGCCCTTGAGAGTGAGTAATACTTCTTTCATAGCCCTCATCATATTTAGTTGAGGGAATGCCTCCACAACTAGACTCTGTGCTTCCTGAGAATATCCATCCCAAAGCTCCCAAGTAGAGAACTTGGCCTATAGGCGTCAGTGAACACATGTTTAATTGTTTGGTAGGGAGGCACGTATATGTCATACTTTTTGCTCCTGTCCATGAATCAAAACCATCATTAGAGCTTTATGAACATGCAGATACTGACTTCTGGACAAGACCTGCTAGATTAGTATCTCATAGGAGTGGGTCTAGATTTGTGTATTTGGGGCAGGACTTCCACAGATGATTCTAATGTGAGAACCATTGAATTTGTAAAAAGGATAGGTCAGTATAGACTAGAACTAGAAAATTTATAGGGAAGGGGCTGCACACCAAACTTTGAAGTGTTGGGAAGGAATTTTTTTTCCTCTCCCTTTTTAAGTTCTTTTGGCTGGTCTAATAATTAAATTTCCTGTGCATAGGAACCCCTTAGGCATGAGAGAGTCAGAGACCTCACATGGATCAGCAGTTCAGAGACAGGGAAATGGGGTCTATATTACATCCTGAGCTAAGGAATGAGTTAAGGGACTTGAGGCTTCAGAGAGGAGGAGGGTAATTCACAGGATAATAGTAAGAGAAGACATTCAATAATTAGATGTTTGCCCTACCATACAGATAGGTCATAAAAAGTAATTTCTGATAATAATTCTTATTATTGATAAGACCCCAATTTAGATTTTTCTAGGTAGTTAAGGGAAGAGCAGATATTTCTCTTGAACCAAAGGGTTTGATTGCCTTTAGTTCAAATAATCTATATGCCAAAGTGGAACATCTCCTGGAGGTCTTTTTTGAGACCCTTTAGAAGTTTTGGGGAAAGATAGATCAAATTGTTGTTTTTTTTTTTTTAAAGTATGGATGTGAATATCAAGGGGACAGGAAGGAGACATAATAGAAAGTTTATGTGAAAGTAATACTTGCTAACTGTTGATAAGCATGTTAGACCCAGATTATGGGGGACTTTGAAAATTTATGCCCAACTAAGCAGATAATGACATTCTTAGAGATGGGCTCATCACTGAAACTTGTTATCATGACTGTGTATGGTCAGGAAGAGAGAAGCTTGGTTATGAAAAAGAATGAGTAAGGTCTCATTCAAAATTGAATGTTTCTTTGAAGGCTTTCTTCAGAAATTTACCAATTAAAGAATCATAGACTTTTAGAGCTAAAAATACATATTTATCCTTTGCCTGTAGGTAGAATTCTACAGAAAACTAGCTCTTTTTTGAAAAAAAAAAATGGTTTCATGATTAAATAAGTTTGGAATACTAGATCAGATAGTCTATTTCCTTTCTAAAATTTGTTGAGTGAATAGGTTTTTTAATTGTAGGACTTCCCAAAGTCTGCAATTTGCTGGCTTATACTGTAAATCTCCAGGAGGGAAATATAATAAACATGAATTCTCAAACCCTTTGTTATAATCACCTTGTTGATATGTCACTGGACACGTAAGGCTTTTCAGGGAGTTCAAGAAGCACATTATGGCATACAAACGTAAAGAAATGACCTTCGGAATTAAACTACTTGAGTTCAAAACCTGTCTTTATGCTGCGAACTGACTTAAGTCAACTTTATAATTCCCAATTATTAGTTGTTTTTTTGTGTGTGTGAGGACTATAGTTCTTGTTTCATCCCCATCCCCTACTCCCACATACAAGAGATGGTAAATTATAATGAGAGCAAGGTTCAAACTAGATCCTTTCAAAGATACAAACATTTCTTAGGACACAATCAAACATGAGATACAAATGTTTGTTATGTATGAGTTTGATGTAGACCCCTCTCTGTCCTGTTAGACTCCTTAACTAAACTTTGCATCAAAGGGTTAATTCCAAACAGATGTGACAGTTCTGGACAGGAACAATTCGGCTCAAATCTTAGTCAGAGTCATGTAGCAGAATCCTGTCTTAATGAACACAAGATTCAATTTTGTCCTAAGCCCAGAATGCCCAGATAGGAAGCTGGCCCTGGGATAGGAATAGTAGTGCAAATGTTTTTTAGGGGAGTCATACATGTGGAAGGAAGGAGGGTAGTGTAGGGCAACCTGACATAGCTCAGTGCTATTAGCCTCCTTGAGGCAGTTTAGGGAGTACTCTATTCTGAGTCAGCTACAGCACTGTTCCATAGTATATAGTCTGCTGATATCATGGCTTCATAAATCCTCCTTTATCACTTATGCTAATTATAGCAAAGTGTCTAGTGCTGGTCAGAGATGAAAATAGTCCAAACTATAGAAACAGGCTGAGTGTGGAATTCTGATAGAGTCCTTCAAACACCACGTAACTACCTGTGAGTATGCATTCTTTATGAAGGCACTTCCAATATTAACAAATTACTTCAAAGGTGTAGATTAGAAGCTAACACAATGTTGTCTATTCCAAAATGTTAGTAAAGTAAATCAGAGATAATGTAACATTTTGCCACTTACTATCTGTGTGTACTTGAACAATATACTTAACCTCTTTAAGCATCAGCTTCCTCTTTTGAAAAATAAGGATGATAATTTTTACTCCATTAGATTGTGGGGTGAGTGCTTAACAATGGGCATGATGGATAATAGCACTTGATAAATGTCATCTGTTATATTATTTTTGCAGATGATGAACATGTAGCTGGGTATAAAATAAATTATCAAAGTTATCTGGCTTGTTGGGGAAAGAGCAAGAGAGAATTCAAGATATGAACTTTGATGGTCTAAACAGTGTTTATTTGCAATGCATGTATTACTAGGAGCATGAGGGTTCTTAATCATGCTTATTGTAATGTCAGTTAACCCATTGATTTTCATCTGGATAAGATCTGTATCATTGTGAGATTGGAAATTTTGATTTGAGAATAGAAAAGATAAAGATATTTTTGAACTATTAGATTCTAATGAAAAGATTTTGAATGTCCAGGTGGCAACAAATGCATAAAAGATGAGAGATATGTGGAAGTAGAAAAGGAATTAGAAAAGGACATAAAAAGATATTAATGAAAATGCAGTTTACAAGTTTAGCTCAGAGCTTGATGTTGCACTGTTTGCTGATAATTATCCTTCAGCAATATTACACTTTTTATAATTTCTGTGAAATACTTATAACAAGAAAGCCCATTTAGCCTGGCCCTTTTGAGAATGAATTACTCTTTTGAATCTAGATGGAAACATTTTTCAAATTTCTAAATTTATTGATTCATTTATTAATAAAATAATACATTGAAATAATGTACTATTTTAAGATTGCAGTGGGTTATTGATTTTTGCAAATACTATATATATTATCTAGGATCAATTATAATACTGGTATATCTTTTGTCTGGAATTATACTTTGAAAATGATCTTATTTTAGAACTGATAAAGTCTATGAATGGCTGTCTAATTATAGGAGACTTTATCTGAATTTATATAGTATTTTCATACTTAAATAGCCATGTTGACTTTATGAACTTAAATTTGTTTTCTACTCTCACAATCCACTTTCTGCATATAGTATTGTTTGGGAATAATATCTCTTGTAGTGACCTCAATATTTCCTAATATTGTACTATCATCATCATTATTTGATTACTTGTTCCACATCTCCTTTAAATAGTTTGACTGTATTATCATATCTCTTTGGTATTAGATTTCATTATTATAATTATGTTTTGACAACCTGTACTGTATATCCAGTCTAAAATATTTCATTTGTCTGATTGTATAAGTTTTATTTTGATTATACTTGATTGATTTCTAATCATCCAAATAATAGCTAATGTCAGTAATAATTTTTTATCGAAAAGAAAATTGATTATTATTTTTATAATTGATAGTTTGAAGGAAATTTTTCTGTTGGAAAACATTGTTTCCTTGCTTAGACGTGAGAAAAATAAGATTATGAAGGGCGAATGATACTGCTAAGTATTTGCATATTATATGTAGAATGTATATCTACAGATATATGCATGCAGTACATATGTATAGCATATATATTTATAATTTTCCTGAATTATCCTAACACTAAAGTAAAAAGCCATTAAGTGAACAAAAATATTTTCATTAATTTTAATAGGAAAATTTATGCATTCTATCTCAACCCAAAATATCAGTAAAATTTTCACAATTAGAAAAATATATCAACTGAAAAGTAAAAACGAGTTATATATGAAAAATAAGAATCTATTTAAAAGTAAATAGTTTACTCAGAAAATTTATATAACGAGAGTTTATTCATTTTTTCTTTATTTTTGCAATAATTTCTAAAGCAAATTTTCAACCATTTTGTGTTCACGGTCATCTTGCACTTAAACATTTACTTATAAAGACAGAACATAGGAAAACACTTTTCAGAGCAAAATAGATACAAAACAGGAGACTATGTTGAAATACCTGGAAATAATGCATGACATGTGCACAATATAAATGGGGAAGTCATAGAAGATGACTTGGAAAACATTTACAAAACATTTGTCTTTATCCACATAGGAGGCACAATGCAAAACTGTTCCATTTGATATTCTCCATCCAAGCACTAGTAGTTAAATTGGTATTTGTCTTTGCCTGCAACCATAATTTGAAATATTATTCTTTATAGTGTACTTTAGTGTGTTATTTTTAGTAAAAATATTATATCCAAAAAAGCCAGAGAAATTGTTGCAGAAAAAGTCTTTAAACATGAGATAAAATTCTGTTATTTACTTTTAAACTCTAACACAAATCATCATTATCTATTTAAAAAGCCTTTTATTTATTTGAAACAAAAGCTATTCATGGGCTTTGAAGAATTTGGATATGTACAGAGAATAATTTGTCTGAGTTGATAAAAATGAGTCATGCAAATTTAACAATAATTTGGGGTCAAACCCATCTGACAGAGTACTTGGCAGAGTGAAACCACTTCATTCTTCAATTATGGGAAGATTGTGGACTTGGTGGGATCTTCCCTAGCCTATGACAATTGCTCTCATCAATAGGGATAGGAGTAAATTTCAATCTATTTAGTGCCCATCAAATAACTATTCAAGGCAATAAACCAGAAAAGAGGAATTCATGAATTACTAACACTACAGTTTCAGCCCCAAGTTATCAAAAGAATTTAAATCTTTATTAGACAAAATTTGTATCCAGTGTTATGATTGAAAACTTCTGATCTACTCAGATCTTTCCTTCATTGTTGTTGAAAGTATCTGACATTTTTCATACTTTCTTTTATTTTTCATTAACACACACTCAGGGATTTTCCTAGGGAAGATGGTTGGGTTGAAGAGCTTTGTAAAATTAATTTTTATTGTTATGTGCAGTAGAGATGTTAGTTTATATTGGTAAACAGAAAGTGTCCTAGCTATTCCAATCATGTTCTGAGTACCAGCAGCATCAATATCACCTGGGAACTTGTTAGAAATTCAGAATCTTAGGCTTCGCTGCAGACTTACTAAGACAGAATTGGCATTTTAGCAAGATCCCCAGGTTGAAAAACACTGTCTAGACTACACACTAAGGTTGTTGGAACAGGAAATACATGATTGGAATGAGTCAGTCAGAAAGGATAGCTGGGATACAAAATAAAAAGCATAAGGGATTTAAGGGAATATTAGTGTGATCAAGCTGGGCTAAACTGATACCAAATTATAGTTCAGTGTGATGAAAAACAAAACAAGCCAATATAAAACAAACAAAAACTCATAAAAACAGATATAGCACATTCTTTTGTGCCATGTCATAGACTAATTACATATATGAACTAGGAAAAAATAGAGTCAAGAAATATAATGAAAAAATAACAAATATAGATTTTTCTTTCATTTCAAAAATGTACATTAGCCCAAATGAGATGCTGGTCCTATAGATATCTTTCTTACTCCTGTGGTGTTTGTTTTAGGGATCTCTAGGAAGGCATAACACATGAATTAAATCCATTGAATTTATAACATATTACTGAATAAGCAAAATAGAATGTCCCTTCTCAAATTCTTTTGTTGCCAATATGCTTTTAATTCTTTTGTTTACATCAACAACAAAGTCTTAAGTGCCAGTGAGTAAATAACTGATTATATAGATGATCACTTCTGATAGTTTCCAAATAAGGAAGGCTTATTGCATTTCTCTAATCAGGAAGGCATTCCCTAGCTCACAGAAAGCCTAGAGAAGGAAGGAAAAGTTAAGAGAGCAAACTGCCAATATTCAAAACAAGAAATCCAAATTAAACATTGAAAATCTTTCTATACATCGATTTCTGTCAATATATATACTTTGTAGTCTGATTTCCCACTTATTGCATAATGATATATTTAAATCTCTATTGTAATAGTCATTTTTATAGTCAATTAAAATGATAAAATATTTGCTATAATCTTGTTGATATTCAATTTCACAATTAAATGAATTACAGTTGATTTTGCTTACATCTAAGATCAATTCTATTTCCTAGAATTTCTAGTTTTGGCATTATTTTTTAAAAGTCATATTTGAACTTTTTGTATATATGCTTTGGAAGATTTGTGAATTTTTTCTTTTTAAGCAATATCTCTTGAAGTTTATTATTATTTGACTCTTTAAATCTGTGTGTCTATGTTAAAGTCTGTAAGTCTGTATTATTAAGGAGAAAAAACTTTATATTGATTATAAATTTACTACTATATCTTTCAACTATTTAAATCAATACAGTGAATATTGGAGCAAAGATATACAAATGTCAATTTGGTATTTATTTGCAAAGCTAGAGACAAGGTATAACATACGTAGTTTATGGCCCTTGACCTTGTGTTTTATGATGGTTATTTGATCAGAATTTCGATCAGCTATCCACATACCTATGTGTACAATGGCACCACTATTTAATATTAAACACAAGTTTTAGAATCACCCTGTTGCAACATAGGGTGGAGGGAATAAGAGGAAATGTGCGAATAAGTGAAGTTAGTCCATTGTGGTAAGATGAACTAGTTAAACCCTAAGTCCTTTATTGTTTTTTTTCTGGTGTGGTCCTATGACTAAATTCTCACCTACGGCATGTGAATGGAATGATGTGTCTGACTTCTGGTTCAGCTAATTAAGATGCCTACCCTGGATTTGCTCTTTCTCATTTTGATGATTGAAAATGGTAACAACCGGAAAAATCTTGGAAGTGACATTTTAAAAATGGAAGAATTAAACTGCTAGCCAAGGGCTCATCTATGTACTGTGGACTATTATGTGAGGGGGGAAAAAATACATTTCTACATTCTTTGACCAGTGTATTTTTCAGTCATTTGGTAACAGCAGCTTAGTCTTCAGTCTAACTAACATAACTATGCAGTTTTTCTGGTGGTGAAGTTAGGATGACCATATAATTATTCAAACTAGGAACTTCTGAGAATAAAAGGGGGCTCAATTAATAATGAATGTTGGAAAACAGGTGTAAATTGCGAGTATTAGGATGAAGGGGGACAATACATTTGTCCAGAGCTGCTGTGTTTTAATTTTCCTTTTTCTGCAGTCTTATTGTGTCACTATCGAAGCATGTTATAAGGCTCCCTCATAGATTAAGACCTTTATCTATCTAATTTATAAGAGGTGCTATTATTTTATGAGCTAATATTTCTAATAATGGACACATTTTTCCTCACTAAAATATTTAAAGAGTGAAATAAATGGCTGAGAGAAATTGTTACCCCAGAGTTCTTCCTTCAGAGAAGACCCACATTATATTGACCCTGCTCCCAGTGGCCATGGGGTTTCCATATGGTCTTAGCACAGAGTTAATCTAGGTCTTTGTTCCCAGGAGTCCTGCCTTCTCTAATTAGCCTCTCTGTATTTGTAATCCTCATTTATATAATAAGACTAAGACTATTTAATTCACATTGTGATAGTGAAGATTAAAAGAAAGAAAACATATACGAATTTTATCATAGCATTTGGCCAATAAAAACCAGTCAATGTACAGTGGAAATAAACAGATAATAGTTAGTGCTGAAGTCCCTAAAACTAGACACATCCAAAGCAGAATTCATCAT
Source organism: Macroglossus sobrinus (assembly GCA_004027375.1). NCBI lineage: Eukaryota > Metazoa > Chordata > Mammalia > Chiroptera > Pteropodidae > Macroglossus > Macroglossus sobrinus. The sequence continues at coordinate 628,223 of PVKZ01000675.1, read as the reverse complement.
TACTTTAAAACCTGCATCTTTCTGTGGTATTTTTTTGGAAGGATGGTTAATAATATTGCAAGGCATTCTGATGCCTGAAATTGAGCATCTCCAGCTTCTCATTCATCCCTCATTTGGATTTGGTCACTAGAGCCTGTTATTTCTATCTCTTGGACCTGGTCCTCCTCTCCCTTCCCACTGCTGTTGGAGCCTAGTTCCAGCTCCTCTTGGGACTAATTGCAACAGTCTTTTAACCATTCTTTTACCTCTTATATCATATTTTTTTCCCTGCAGTCAATCTTCCACATAGTTATACAAATGTTTTCAAAGAAGTGTCCATTAATTTTTTTTATTAAAAAAATCCATACTTAAGGTAGATAATTTGTGGAGAAAAGGTAGAGTGCAAAGAATAAGTTAAAATGTTCTGTTACCTCATTTTTTGGAGATGCTGTTTTCTTATATGTGTGTATGTAGTAATATGGGAACATCTCTTTTTGTAAATGGTATCATTTTATATATACAGTCAGACTTAGATTTAAGCTCTGTATAAAAAAGAATTATAGATTTCATCAATTACTGAAATATCTAATTTTATTTCTAACATATTTGATAAAATGAACTCCTGGCCTTATGCCTCCTAAAACAGAGACCCATTTGGGTATTAATTGAGGAAAGAACATTTATTTTGATAATTTTATCACATGATGAAGCAAGTTGTGTGCTCACTTCCCCCCCCCCCCCAAAAAAAAGATACATGCATGTTCTAATTCCTAGAATCTGTAAATGTTACCTTATTTGGCAAAAAGGGTTTTTGAGGATGTAATTAAGTAAAGGATTTTGAGATGAGATAATCCTAGATTATCCAGGGAAAGGGAAGGCTAAAACCAATGTCAAGCATCCTTATGTGAAAAGAAGAGACACACAGAGGAAAAGGCGATGTAAAAATGGAGGCAGAGATTAAAGTTCTGTGGCCACAAGCCAGGGAAGCCAAAAAATGCCTACACCTGCCAGACATTGGAAGAGGCAAGGAAGAATTCTCCTCTAGAACTGGACTACAACCATGCTGACACCTTGATTTTAGAAGTCTACCATCCAGAGAATAAGTTTCTGTTGTTTTAAGTTACACAGTTTGTGACAATTTACACAGCAGTCACAAAGAAATACACATAACATATTAATAGCTGTTTTCCCCAACTAATATTATATAAGGAGACTTTTCTTATGCCAAAAATATTATTATAGGCACAAAGAAATATGTACAATATTTTTTAATGAGTGAAATTTACTTTTGATGAAGAAAATAACAAGGGTGGGACTTTATTGTTTTAGTTTTCTACAGCTGCATAAAAATAAACTTAGTTGCTTAGAACAGCATAAATTTATTATCTTACTTACAGTTATGTAAATCAGAAGTACAGGCACAGTATGGCTTGATTCTTAGTGTTTCACTGGGCTGAAATGAAAATGTCGTCTGCAGCTGTGGTTCTCATGGGGGCGGGCGGTCAGGGCCCTTTTATAAGCTCACCTATTGGATAGTAGGCAACTTATTCTCTGGATGGTAGGCAAAGTTAATTTTCTTGCCACTGTTGTACACTGATGTACCTGTTTTCTTGCTACTTGTGAGCTGGGAACAGCTGTCATCTTCTAAAGGCCACTCACATTTTCTGTGATATGGCCCCCTCTATCTGTAAAGTCAGCAATGGTATGAATCCTTCTCAAGCTTTGAATACCTCTGAATTCCTCTTCTGCAACTAGCTGGAGAAAAAGCTTTCATTTAAAAAGATTTATGTGATTATTACCCAGACTATCTGTCTTAACATCAACTGAATTGAGATTTTAATTATATGTGCAAAACCACAGAAAGATACCATTATACTGAATTCTAGAATGAGTAAAATGAAAAATACTGATCATACTAAGTTTTGGTGAAGATGTGGAAGAATTGAAATTCTCAATATTGCTGGTGGAAGTGCACAATTGTACAATCACTTGGAAAACACTTTGGCAGTTTCTTAACAATCTAAGAACATATCTACCATATGATCTATCCATCCAACTCCTAGGTATTTACTTAAGTTAAAATGACAGCATGCCAATATAAGGATTTGCACATAAATGTTCACACTAGGTTTTTAATATTAGTTTAAAACTGAAAACATTCTAATTGTTCATCTACTGAACATCAAAGAAAATGTTCAAGCAAAAGTACAATAAGTTTATTATTCAGCAATAAAAATGAATGAAATATTAATACATGGTATACATAAACCACAAAAACATCATAGTAAGTGAAATAAGCCAAAGTAAAATTAATAGACTGTGTATGATTTCATTTCTATTAAATTCTAGGTAAATGGCTCAAGAGTGACAAAACAGATCAGTAGTTGCCTGGGGTTGGCAACACAGGGAAAGAGGATTACAAAGCAGCTTACGGAATTTTGGGGTGTTATGCATATGACTGTGAATTTGATTGTGGTGATGGTTCCAAGGTGTATACATATGTCAACACCTAGTCATATACTTTTGATATGTGCAGTTGGTTATATCTCAAAAAAAAGTTTGTTAATATTTAAAAGGGGAGTTGTCCCATTATTTTGCATTAGTTGAGGCTCTAAGGATTAAAACTAAAAAAGTTGACTTATCCCACATTTCAAAGAGAGGTATTAGACAATTTATACTGAATTACTTTAGCCATCCCAACCTGACTGTCCACTTCTCATTAGCCACCTTGAGAGTACATGAGCAATAAATTGAAGATTGATCAGGAGAGGTTATGAGTGAGGGCTTTAGAGAAGGAGAAAGGGCTGGTAGAGATTTCTATTTTTATTCCCACCCCATTCCATATCATAGGGAAATACTTCAAGGTTACCTTAAACTAGTGAGTAAGGGACTCTTAGAAAAAAGCTCCTTGAAGATCTTTCCTATGAACTCTAGAAGCTGGGGCAGGCAGAGCTAGTAACTTACTTATGTATTTAAAAAGTCTGAAGCTGAGAGGCTGGCCAGTTGCCTGACAGCAGAGCAGAGGAAGAAGGCTACAGTGCATGTAGCTGCATACCAGAAATGCCAAGAAATGTGCCTGTTTTTCTTGCCCACACATGGATCACACAGAAAGGAGCTAGCTAGCTGTGAGTTGTCCTGAAGAAAAGCCACTGAATACCTGCAGGATGATATGATCCCAATAGATAGAGTGTGCTGTAGGGTGATTGCCACCAATTCAGAAATGGAGTAAGAGTCTCACAGCCTGGAAAAGGTAACTCTGGCTCTAGCAAACTAAAATCAAAGAATATTATTGTGGGGATCACTGTGGACAACCTGAAGAGGAAAGGTCAGTTGTAGGCATTTGCTTCATCAGGGCTCCAACATCAGATTACAACTGTATCAGTTGGCTATGCATTTTATGCCTCTTGCTTCTGTTTCTTTACCAACCATAACCTGGACAGGGTAAGAAAAGTAGAAGAGTATGGTGGAAACTGACGAAGAAGCCATTTTGTTTCCTGTTTACAACAATGCTAGCTGTTCCCCCCAAATCTTTTCTCTTCACTGATAAATTACTTAATTTTTAACTAGGTAGATGGCAATCCCTTTCTTTACTATTTTTTGGTCTCCCTGCAATTAAGAGAGGCCATGTGATCAAGTTTTGACCAATAGGATGCAGGCAGTAAAGTAATCTGTGGCTGCTGAGAAGTACACTTAAGTAGGAACAGACCTTTTTCCATCTCTCTTTCCCCCGCTATGGAGAATATGGAATTAATGATTTGAGTTCTTTCAGGCATCCTGAAGTTGAGGCGGAAGTCGCATGCTGAGAATGATGAACTAACTTGGAGAAAGGCCTGAATTTCTATTGAGTACATGGTTACTATACCTCGATTTTCCATCTCTAGACTTCTTTACATGAAAAAAAACTTTTCTCTTTTAAGGCTCTGGGATTTGCTCAAGCACATTGGAAACTAATTATATTGGATACACTTGTCTTTGCCAGTGTAGGTTTCCCAACCTGAGGCATGACTGAGCTGGGGAAGGGGAGAACTGAATTGGATAATATAAAGCTTTATATTAGCTTCAATGGATTTTTGGTATCCAAAATGTGATTGTTTGCTAATACCTGATAGTGATGAAATTGCCTCAGAATCTGCAAATGGCACATTTATTGGAGCACGAGGAAAAACAGAAAAGTGAAAGAATAAAGTTACATTTACTTGCTTTCAACAAATAAATTGGTTACACATTTGTTCTACATGACTAAGCAGTACTTTATAATGCGGGTGAACTCAATTTATATATTAATGAGAAGTACTATCTTGAATTGCTCAGAGGAATCTTTAACAATTGTCAAATGTTTTATATAATGACATTAATGTTGAAGCTTTAATAATTCAATATAATTCTGATGACTAACACAAAGTTATAATCATTTTTAATTTTGTGATAAGAGTTTTTATACCATATTTGTTCTTTCACTATTTAGATTATTATTTAGGAATTGATTTTAATATAGTCTTACATCATATTGGATATACTTCCAATACACTTTTCCATTCAACCAACATTTAATTTTTTAGCATAACCTTTCTGGATCACATATTGGAAGTCACTGTCCTCTTCCCTCTCCTTCTATGTTTGGCATCTTGCACAATTATAAGACAGAGATCCCTTGAGAAACACTAGGGTTTTCAGTTGCCCTTGAAAGAACACATTCTCCACATAAGCAGTTGTAGGGATCTCTAATTACACCTTAGTTTCAACCATTCTGGAAGATACATGCCTCTCTCTTCTAAATGTTCACCTTGGTTGTCCTTGAGAGAGCATCCTCTTTTCTGTCAGTAGTTATACCATCCAGTCTTTTCTCGCAAAGGGAATTTCATGTACCCTATATAGGCTGCATATTGACAGATCATTCTAAACATACTTTCCAAATCTGGCAATCATTTTTGTCTGAATAATAAATGTAACTAAACATAAATTCAAAAAATTAATTTATTGTTTTCCTCCCATCTTAAAATCAAAAGTGGTGCTGCCACAAGCTTTCTTCACACACAAGAGATTTACACGTAATTCTCTTTTCATAACATTTATTTGGAGTGAAAATTGAGATAGAACAGCTTACAACAGCTAACATTTATTGATTATTACTATTACAAAGCTGTATGTTAAGGGCTTGAAACACATTATCAGTTTTAATCTTAATAATTGAGGTAAGTGCCATTAATGTTTCTACTAAATATGAGGGTACTAAGACACAGAGATATCAAATAAATTATCCATCATAGTGCAGAGAATGGCAAGCCATAATTTACACCTAGATTGTCTTATTTCAGTGCCCTTGAGACAATCCACTTTGAGCAGTTATTTTAAAATGCAAATCTAACCACTGATGTTTTATAGGTCAGTGATGCCAGTTTAAATCTGACTTAAAAAGCTGTACACAACTTGGCCTCAGTCTATCTATATCTCCAATTATGATTCAACCTGTTTCTGATACAGACACACCTAAATTTTATACCAGAGATTTTGGAACCACTTTCTTAAGCTATATTCTCTTTTGCCTGTACACTTTGGCATATGGAGTTTCATCCATATTTAATCCCCTTTCTCACATTGGCCACCTGTAACCTTTTTATTTATTCTTCAAGACCTCATGCGTGAAGACTTCTTCAACCTCTACCACTAGACAGAATTAATCATATCCTCTGGAGTAGAATAAGAACTGCTACTATAGAATAACCTTTTTAAAAAATTGTCATGAAGGAAAAAGAGCATTAGGGTGGTTTCTGTAGTAAAAATGGGAATAAGGAAAATGCTTTTAGGAGAGGAGATATTTTAACATATTTGAATGTTTATAGGAAGGTCTAATAAAGAAAGAGGCTAAAATATCAACAACCCTTATTAAGTGGCACCTAAGAAGATGTGGGAGAGTAGTGAGAGAGATTTACTATAGAGAGGGAATCCTGGGAAAAAAGATTATTTTAACATCAGGAAAGAGAAAGGTCCAAGTGAATATGTAGATGGATGTGTGTTTGGGGCCTGAGAGTTCAAAGAGTTTCTAATTTTCTGTGAATCAAGTGTCTAGGCCACTGCAAGTCAGGGATGTATTGTGGAGCCTGAGAGAAAGAGAGTGAGACAATAAGAAATTCAAATCTCAATTCAGGTTTTACTTTTTTTTTTTTTTTTTTTTTTAAGGCGAGGCAACCCTTGGTTAACCTCAAAGATTGCAAGGACCTTGTCAGTTTAAAATCCCTTACTTTTTAAATTATTTTTATGCCTACAGCACCTGGTCTTCTTAGTACTAACCAGGAAGTACTAACCAGGCCCGACCCTGCTTAACTTCTGAGATCATACGGGATTAGCTTGTTCAGGGTAGCATAGCCATAGGCCAGATTTTACATTCTAAAAACAATCTTTTTGTTTGCGGAGGGTATATCATGTATAAAATATAGAAAAGTAGAAACAAAGCTAATATTTTTAAGGTGCTCAATAGAAGATATTTTTTAGTCACCAAGTAACATCTCCAAACACAGTTTAATGAATGCGATGAGTGGAACAGAGAGGGATATCAGGATTCGGGCTAGTTGTCTTCTTTGGAGTTATGTCTAGATGTTATTTGCTTCAGAGTATCTACTTATTGTTTTCTTAAATGTGCAGATCTTAATCAGATTGGCCACATTTTTTTTTTCACATTACTTCTGTGCAATAAGTCCAAGATATTTATAATTTTTGTTATCAATGTGTGATCAGCTTTCCTTTGAAAATAAATTCCACAAGAGATCATAAAAGAGTGGGGACTGTTTTTTCTTTTTCTCTATTTAAAAAAAAATTCCCAATTTAGTTATCTGCATAGGATCAATCAATTCTGGTTGAAATGCTTTTCAAGAAAACAGCAGTTCTTACTATTTTCTAACAACATTTCTCTTCTCTATAGTAGATTGATTAACATTGAAATTTCAGTGACTGTTATGAGCAGTTCTTGATTTTCATTATGTTGTGTCAGGGCCACTAGGATGCCACTTCAGAGCATTGTTTTCCCCATGCTATAGGTCTTGTCTCTTACTGTGGCAATTTAGGGAATTGCTTAGTTGTTCACATTCATTCAAATAATGCCCAATTCTGATATCAAAGCATTTCTTTTTGTTCCTTTTTGCTTGAAATAAGAAATTCAAAGCTCTAAAATGTTACACACATAGAGCAACACTTTCCCAGAGAGAGATTAATATAGCAATAGGTTCCTTAGAATTGCAGTCTACCACCTTCCAAATGAATGTCAAGTTATGCTGGCCAATGCATTCAAATGCCCTAATCACTTCATCTATTTTGTTTCCTTCTTTCAGAAACTAAAATACAATTCTTAATGTTTGTTTCATTGTCACACTGTCACCAAGGATACCTGATGCAGACTCTCAGCACTGTGGGATAACAACAAAAGGTTATAGATCTTTATTACTGACTGCTGTACAGACAATCATTACAGAATTCCAGAGCACTGGAAGTTTTGGTGCATAACATTTTTTAAGGTGATAATCTTATATGAAGTTTACCTTATATATATAGTACATATAAAAAACTGTGAAGGCTTCCATAAATCACTATTAATAATTCTTAAATTGTCAGGGTCTATGCTGTATATAGCAAGTGGATTTTATTGGTTCATACTCAATATTTGGAACTTATAGGTTTTTTTTTAATATAGCATTTCTTCTTATATTTAACCTTAATTTTTTCTACTTTTATTTTCTAGTTATAGCTGAATTTAGAAAATTCAAATCTCCACCATTTCTTCATATACATTAATTTGATTGATATAAAGCCAAATTATGATCCTGATTTAAGAAAAGAATGGATTATTCACTAACATGACTAAGAGATTGGCACTGTTTACGCTTTGGCATGTGGCAGGTTATGACATGGAGAGATGATCTGGATAGTCAAACTCATTTACAAAGCTCATTAAAACCAGGTGGCAGAAGTTCAGAAAGGCCATATATTGAAGATATAAACTTAAAGTCAGAGAATTTGATATTGCTTACTACTCTTTTTTATATCTTATTGGTTTCTCCATTGTATATTTTGTTATAATCTGTTAATTTTAATTGCTCTTTCTGATGTTTCTATTATTCATGCATAATAATTAGAGGTATAATATTTAGTAATTACCATTTCTAGGGTTATTTCCAGGGCATCTTAAACATCTTGAAGAGAAAAAGCTTTACTTATATGCTCTGAGACTAAAAATTATATGAAATATAACTGTATAATTAATAAGTTTAAGGATTTTTTCAGATTAATTCTCGATGGTATATATATATATATATATATATATATATATTATGTAGCCTGCTGATTTTTATGTGTTGTTTAATACTTCACATTCATATATTTTGTACATACTTGCAAAGAAAAACTTATTTATTCATTCAACTAATATAAATTGAATACATATTATATAACAATACCGTTTGAGACTCTAGGGAAACACAAATAAAGAAAGCCAAGTACTTTAAAAAAGTTTACAGTCCAGCAGGGGAGAGAGACATAAAATTAGATAAATTAAAATGCATAAAGTTAAGTAATAGGTCTAAAATATGATGAAAATCCTGCAGAAACACAGAATAAAGTGATGAATTCTACCTTGGAAGACTGGGAAGATGGTAATAGGTGACTGTTGAAATAAAAAGCTTCAAGGTGAAAAAAATAGGGCAAGATGAAAATGAAAACAAATCTAAAATGACAATATCATGTGCAAAAATAAAGATGAATGAAAATCACTGATTCGTCAGGAGAGAGTATATTACCCTGATGCCCACAGATGGTATCAGCTCATCGTCAATGGCTGAGACAGAATTGATTCCATTTCCAGACACTACAAAGACACCTACGAAAACTACTACCACTAGTCTTACTACCAGTAGTCTCTTTAAATGCAATTTCTTTTCCCTGAAACAAATTTTTCCTTTGTCTGCACAGAACAGTATTTGAGGCTTGACAAAGGTATTATAATACATAAACCTTAGAGAAATTAATTTTACTCTTATAAGCTAAAGGATACTTTTATCCAAAATGCTCTCAAGATACATCTGGTTGGGTATAGTAAATGGGAGTAGATTCTCAAGTCTGTTTTTTTTTTTTCACAGGAGGTATGCTCAAGGTGATTACAATGGTGTTCTGCCTGGGCAGGCTGAAGTCTTGCCAGGTTGTGAGAAATACAAGCAGTATCTTAGCAAACCTCTTATCCTTCTCAAACAACAACCTAAAATTCCAGAGTAGATATGCTACAGACTGGCAAAACTGACTTTCATAAGCCATACCAACTATATCTAAGATATGTGGTCTTAGTATAATTCCTTAATATAATGCCCTGTCACCAAAAAATCAAACATGTTCTTTTTACTTGGTGGTAAATGACCATCAACAGTCCATATGCACATCCTACTACCTAGAATTCTCATAAAACGAGTACACTTTTCTATATTGTTGTGGCAGAAAAGTCCTGGGAGGTCTCTGATTAGATCGACTAAAGTCAATGTGATGAACTGGGCTTGTTTCTTCTCACTGTTGTAGTCTAGGTGAGATGAGCAAGCTCGGCCCATATATATTTCATCACATGGTATGATTTCCCTGGAGAAGAGAAACTTGAATAATAGGTGTGTGTGTGTTTGAGATGGTGGTAAACTGGAGGGGTACAGATTGTGACCATAAAAAGATAGGTTCCCATAATATTTGTCAATGCTGTTTGCTTTTGTTAATGCTATTTTATTGCTTCATTGTTGATATATGTTCTTTTCAACTATTCTAAATAAATTCAGATTGGCTCTAAGAGCAAAAACTATGTAATGTAATATATGAAGGTATTTCTGTTCTTTATTATGCATTTTTCTCATTAGAAAAATGGAATAATATCTGCTAGTTTTACAAAGAAAATTTTTGTCTTTTTTTTTTTTAATACAGCACGAATGGTGTGAACTAAATAAATTTGGTCTCTTAATCTGGCAGGCAATAAGCTACTCTTCAAAATTCTATCAGTATGTTTGACTAATTACCTAATGCTTTTAAAATTGTGTCTGAATTATAGAGACCTTTGCTTCAGATTTTATTTTACCTGTCCACTGCTGTCTGTTAATTTTAATTAGATTATAATCACTAAATTAATAGATAGTAAAGAAAAATAAATCAAATGAATAAGAGGTAGAAATGACATTGCCTTCCTAATTTTTTTAAAATTTCAAGCAATGACCTAAAATATTATTCTCAGGAAAATAACTACATGGTGGGGGGAGGCTTTTATTAAAAAATTTGTAATGATTTTAGTAAATTATCATTAATCTTACTTATCAAATTTCTGCACTTTCAATGGTAATTAACAACTTTTTAGTTCTATAATATTTTCATAATATACTTGTTTTTAACCTTCCCTTCATTATTTATGCTACAAACTAGAATGTACTATTTGTACAAATTACTTTCTCAGTTTAACTAGAATATTAAGGTACTTTCTGATTGGAATACATAGACTATACATGGCTTTGTGTTTTAGTATTTTACATGTTAATAATGCTGGTTTTTCCAGGTTTTTATAACTTATTACGCCTAATCAGGAAACATTTATCAAGGAGGAATTAAAATCTGATTTCTACATGTGAATTCATAGCCAATAAATGATTAATTACATTGTTGTTTTTGTTTACGTACTTAGATTTTTCTCTTTTAGTCTATAGTGTTTTTCTTGTTAGAGTTTTCCAATCAAACTTATTCCTTCAAAGATATGTAGGAGATCCTTCAAGAAATTGTTATTTATTTTCTTTTTTATCTTTTCACTAATGCAGTTAGTACATACTATATTAGTCCTTCTGTAAAATCATAATAAAAATTTTTTTTCTTTTTGCTGTTGGTAAACATTATGGATTTTGTCTATAAATAATGTATTAGGTAGCTAGAGAGATTTCTTTTTTTCACCAACTCAGCCCATAAAAAATGATCAAATATTTTAATAAAAGTCTTTCTAAAATAAAATTCAATGGCAATTAACTACTCTTGTTTAAAAAATAACTGGATACCAAAGGTTGAACAATGTACATTTTCATAACTTCACTTAGACCTACTTGTTATAAAGTTTTCTCTGCTTCATTAGAACATAATTGTTCTGCAAGTTTAGCAAAGTCTGGCTGACTTTCATCTTAAATGGGAAGGCGGAAAAGATAAAAGAAAAATGAAAGGCAGCTTGTCTTAGAAACCACTTCCTCATAAGAAAAATAGTTACTTTTCAGGCCTCAGTTACTACATAATACAAAGGAATCTCAAGTCCTTTTTACTGGAAACTTTTTACTGGAAAGTGTAAAATGTTACTGGTATTTAGAATAAAACAAAACAGTTAAGATTTTCCCTGGTGAGTAACAAAAAGAACACTATGGCAGTTGCCTGTGGGTCACATTGCTGTGACTTAGAAAGCCTTTATATCCCCTCTGAGCTGGCTTAGAGATACCTTGTCAGTCAAGATGTATACTATATGATTGTTTTGTAGGAGAGAATCATTATCTACTCATACCTTTATTAAAACAGATAGAGGGCTAAATGATTCTTGGTGTTGCTGCATAGGTAGAAGGGTTTGAAAAAGAATTTATTGGATTTCTTTGTGTATCCAGGGGCAGGATGAATTGTTCTCTGAATTTTGATGTTTTAGCTCATTAGAGTTGGTAAATTAACCTTAGTGCATCACTTTTGAATATTTCAGGAGTGCTGTCTTTGATACTCAGCTAGTTGTCCAGTCAATTTGTTACTTCAAGTTTACAGATCTCCTAGCTGGGTGGTCTAATGGAAGAACTTGCTTTATAGGTCATTAGTTTTAAAAGAGGCCATTAATTTGAATGCATAGGTACACGTTAGCGCTTGAAAAGTGCTGACATGGCATGTTCAAATATTTATTTCACACATAGAAGTTAAAGCCATTTTTAAATCTTGTGTTGTTTATTCTATTGCTATTGTCTCTCACTTGGCCTCACATCTTCCACATTTATTCCTGTCCAATCACAGTGCTCTTTCAAAAAACATAAGCCATATTATGGTATGTCATGTTACAACTTCAAAGTCCTTCAAGCGCATCCCATTATATTTAAAATAAAATCTACCCCCACTTATCTTGGTTCTGCTCGACAATAGGCTAACTCTCCAGTGTTATCTCATGTTGTTCACTTACTCATTCATGATGTTCCAGCCACAGGAGTTTTCTTTCAGTTCCTCTAACCTATTTGCTTTCTTCTATCCTAGGATCTGTACTCAGAGTATTCTCTGCCAATGTGATTTTCTTTAGCATATACATGACTGTGTCCTTCTTAGCCTTAATTCTCAGTTTCTAACCTCCTCAGGGGTGCCTTGGTTTTGATTGGGTGTCTGACTGCCCATTCAATAACAGGTTGCTTGCTCCCTCCAATTAGCTTCCATTATGGTACTCTGTGGAGTTTCTTTATATCATCAGTCACAAGTTATAATTAGGGTTAGTGTATATGTTTCATCACTGTCTCTCTTACTTTCAGTGTCTTAAGGGTAGGGACATGTACATCTGTTTTGTTCACCATTGTGTAACTGGAATATGGATCATAAATATGTTTTGGATTTATATTGTTACCTAATAATACATTTTGTAAACAGGTTTCTTTATACAGTCTCTCTTAAGAGCCTTCAAGATTTTACATGTAGGCCTCTTATACTTATCTGACCTTTGGAGCCTCCTTTACATGAAACATCTCAAGGGATTAGTGTTTCTTAGTTTATACATACTTTTTTTATTCTCAGTAGAAACAATTCCAAAGTAATTGATCATTTAGGTAATACATTGTAATTTTAAGAACACTTTTTTTGTATCATTGGTGCTCTGAGAATAATATAGAGGCTATAAAAGAAGAGACTAGCATGATACTTGTTCTTTAGGATTTGTTATCAGTTAGCAATTAGAAATACTCCTATAAAATAACTAAGAAAGCAGATGGTGTTACCTAGAAATATATTAATTTACTAGGGTGAATTAATAAGTAGACTAGATTCTCTTGTATAGGGTGCTGAGTCATGAAACAGAAACAATTAGAATAAGTCATAATCAACAAAAATACTCATTTATTTAGTGTCAGTATAGTTTATAGGCTTTTTATTTTTAGTATTGAGTTACATTATATATATGTGTTTATCTGTGTTTGTCCATCTGTGTGTGTGTGTGTGTGTGTGTGTGTTTTCTCAGGCCAGCAATTTTAAGCTTAGGAAAACATAATACCATAGTACTTTCAAAGTTATAGTCCTGAAAAATAGTAGATAGTTTATGAAAACTTTTAAAATCTTATTTTGATTTACCTCATACATATAAGAAAGTGTATGTACAGATATTTTTTAAATAAAAATAATAAAATGAAAAAGCATGCTCTTTTTACTCAGCTTGAGAGAATATTTTCAATATTATAGACGAGCAGTTCTCCAACATTTTAGTATCAGAATTCCTTACACTCTTAAGAATTACTGAAGAGCACAAAAGTTAGTTTACATGGTTTATATCTATTTATGTTTACCATGTGAGAAATTAAAGTGAGAAATTAAATAAATATATATGCATGTTAGTATAACACATTTTATGAAAATACCTTTTTCAAAACAACAAAACAACAAAAATAGTGAGAAGAGTGACATTGTTTTATATTTTTGCATACGCTTTTGATGTCTGATTTTAAAAAAATAGGCAGATTTTTTATATTTGCCTCTATTCAATCTGTTGTAATATGTTGTTTTGGTTGAACTATATGAAGAATGAGAGTGAACTATATAAAGAATGAGACACACTGGATGTGTGTCTTCTACGCCTTATCTCAATCATTTTTTCGCTTCCTTTTATCCAGTAATAAATATTGTGAGTTTTATATTAATAAGTTCCTTAATTTTTTTAATGATGTTGGTACCCATGTATTATCTTTTAAAAACTCCATATTGGTAGGTTTTCTGAATATGCACACACACAAAATTATGCACACACACAAAATTCTTCTGTTAATTGCTACTTTCATGTACTATTAGATTAAAATACAACCATGATGGAGCAAATAGTTATGGTTTATTTATTTTATTAATTTTTTTTATAAATATGCAACAATTTGTGTAACCATTCTGCTAATAAGTATCATGTGAGATAGTTGCAGCTTGTGTAATTATAAACAATTTCTACTTCTACAAACATGTATGTTTATGACTGCTGGTATGAATTAGCAACAGTTTCTTTAGAGTCTACACCTAGGTGTAAAATTACTGGGTTGTAGAATATGTACAGTTTTCCAATAAAATGTCAAACTGTTCTCTAAGTCAGTTGTATTAAATTATACTTATACTAACAGGCTATGAATATTCCCATTATTCTATATAATAGCTTGTGGTGATTCTAATAAATAAATAATTGATCAATTATATTTTCACTCTTGTGGTACATAGAAAATGTTATCTCATTGTAATATTTATTTATAAATCTCTAATTATTATTAGAAGACCTTTTATGCATTTAAAATAATTTGTCTGTGTGGGCTGTTTGTGCTTCCTCTTCTCTGAGATGCTTGTTACATCCAGTAAAGACAGGGTAAAGGGGGTCAAATATGTGGTGACAAAAAGAAATCTAACTATGGGAGGTGAACACACAGTGTAAATATATATATATATATATATATATATATATATATATATATATATATATACACACACACACACACACACACACACACACACACACACACACACCCCTTACTGTTAAGGTGTATAGCTGAAACTTATTGGATTTAGTTAACCAAAGTCACCATAAAAAAAAAAATCCAGTAAAGAGTTCTTTATATATTTTGGTTTTACTATAGTCTTATAGGTGCAAATGTTATTTATACATTCCCTAAGTTTGTAATTTGTCTTTAGGTATCTGTGGATGAACAGATATCTTTAATTTTATTGTAGTAAGTTATTAATAATTTTTATATGGCTTGTACTTTTTCTTGTTTAAAAATGCCTTTTCACCACAGTCTTCAAATTTTTTTCTGAAAAATTTTCTTTTTAATTTTTTATAGTTAAGAGTTTGGTAGACATACCTGAAATTGATTTTGATATACGATAGGAGGAAGGGATCTAGTTTTAGTAGTCCATCTCTCCCATCATATATCGTTTTCACATATCTGAATTTGTTCCTGAGCTAACCATTCTCTTCTAGCACTCACTTCCGTAGTAGTGCCCATATTATATTTTAAGTTACTTTAAATTTATAACAAATCTTTATATCTGGTTCTAACTAAATAGAATTTTTTTCAGAGAAGGTGATCTTTCTCATATCAGTTTTTCAAATTGTTAGGGCTTCTTTTATGGTGTAGCCAACATGGTGAATTTTTTTAAAGCATTTGGTGATTAAAATAATGTATTTTTAAGTTTTAAGTATAATATTTTTATATGTATATTAAACTTTGTGTTTTCTGCTATTCAAGTTTCCTTTATTTTTCAGATTTGTGTTTAATTGGTCTATTAATTGCTGAGAGAGATTTGCTAGACTACTATGATGGTAGATCTGTCAGTTTCTTTTTTTTGTCACTTTCTGCTTTATATAGTTTATGTGCTTATATTGTTAAAAGCATACAAATTTTGAATTATAACAATTATAACAACTTACTGGTGTCTGTTGGTTTTAAAACTGTATTTTTAAATATTGACATGGCTACTCTAGTTCACTTGGAATTTAATTTCATATATATAATTATTATATATTATTTTATATATACATATGTGTATATATGCATATATATAATTATTATATATTATTTATATATGTATGTATGTATATGTATATATATACATATTTATATAATCATATATATATATGTATATATAATTTTTCCAGTGACTTCAGTCTTCTTGATATTCATCTGTTTTAGGTGTTTCCTTTAGCATATGCCTGGATTTCTCTCTCTTAAAAAAGGAAAGAAATAGTCTAACAATTCTTTTTATGAGAGTCTTTTAGTCATTTTCATTTATTTGGATTCTAGATATATTTGAATTTATATCCACTACTTTATTATGGGCTATTTGTCCTTTTTTCCCCTCAAATTGTAGCAACATGACTGTCATTAAAAGATTTATAGAAAATTTATGTGCAGTGATGAGGGCAGAAGTCAAACTGAAAGGAGTCAGGTAATAAATGATAGTGTGATAGATGAGAAAATGGACAATGAGTATAAAAACAAGTTTCATGAGTTAACTGTTATGTGGATAAGATAAAATAACTGGAGGAAGATGTGAGAGTAAAGGAAATGCTTTCAAATTTTAAAGATTTGAGAAAGTTAAGCATGTATAAATATTATTAGGAGTAATACAAATAAATGAGAGACAGGGATTGAAGAAATACACAGGGAAGAAAGGTTATTTAATGGTTTAAAGCTCCTGAATTGGCAGGATGATTTAGGATTCTGAGTAGGAGTGCAGTAATTGCCCCTTACTAGTGCCCTCTATGGCATTCTCCATAGGAGTGGGGAGAAGCTGTGGAGGATGCATATAGATGTAATAATGACTATAGATTTTTAGCAGGCTGTTAAAGGAGATCCACCTTTGGACTTCTACTTCATTCTGTAAGAGATCAGTTTATCTTCTGAGAATGACATTATTGTTGGTATGGTTGGCTAAAGGTTTGAGTGTGTTTGACAGTTAATATCACAATGTCATTGGCAAAGTCCATGTTGACAAACCTGGATTTCCAATTTAACTTACTAATTTTGTACATATTTATTAGAATACACTATCTAAGTCTATCTGAACTGATTTATTTGAAAGACATATTTCAAATATTTTAATATTTTGATCTTTTTCTATGTATTAGTTACATAACTTTGATCTTATTCTCAAAAGAGACTAAGTGGTTCAACGTTACAAAACAGTCACTGAGAAAGGGATTGCATCTTCTTTTTCGCTAGTATCTCCTCTCAGAGCTTATTTTCATGGTCAACATGACATAAACATTATAAATATTGAGTAATTTTGTCATGATAGTATAGTGTACGCTCATTTTCTTTACACTCTTTTATTTTCAATCTTAACTTTTGTAACCAAAATTTATGCACTCAAAATTTTTTATTTAGTTCTAAGAGTTATAACCATTAAAATGATACATGATTGATTGCCCTGGAACAGGGAGAGAGGGGTGGGGCTTATGGGTGGTCAATAATGTTTTTTTTCTTGATCTGATGGTTAGTTACATGGTGTGTTCACTTTGTGAAAATTTATTGAGTCAAAATCACATGTTTTATGCACTTTTTGTATTATGATATACATACAGAAATACAAATATATGGGAGCTACAGTACACAGTGTACACTCTATAAATGTACACTATATGGGCATATAGGGAGTGCATTAATATTTATGTCAATATTTAATCACTGTTTCATGTAATCTGTTAGGATGCCATCAGATAACTTTTTTGAAACTATCTTATATCATATAGTTTATTTTAAGTAAATATTGTTCATAATACAGTTCAAATACTATTTCTTTGCATCCTGAACTGCACTCTTCTGGGTCTCTATATATTTCAGTGTATCTTCTCTTTACAGTTAACTAACTCATGAAAAACCCATTCTTTTCTGAATTTTTAGCTGTCATTGTTGCCTGGAAGACTCCTAGTATCGTCTTTCTTGTCTTGTTCTCTTTACCATGCCTCAGATCAAAATT
This sequence comes from Macroglossus sobrinus, assembly GCA_004027375.1. NCBI lineage: Eukaryota > Metazoa > Chordata > Mammalia > Chiroptera > Pteropodidae > Macroglossus > Macroglossus sobrinus. Next base: position 610,547 of record PVKZ01000675.1, on the reverse strand, counting down.
CAAACCTTCCAGCTAACCATATCAATCTGCAATGAAACTATATCTTATTATTTTATTCTTTCTTTGTGTAAAAATGCTATCAATCTATCAGTTGCTGGTATCATGTGAAGCTTGTGCCTTTCTTTTGCAAACAGTAGTATTTTTTGGTGAGCACTCAGAAAATGTTAGTTTTTCATGAAAGTTTTGCTATTAGCAGACTTGTTGCATTTTTTAATAACCAGTTTCAGGGTACCAAATGTTAGTGATGAAAAGTGATAAGTATATGTCATCATCAAACTGTTATACTTGAAGACAGTAAAAAGGTTGGAATCTTTGGATTTTTTTTATGGCAGCACATTGTATTTGTTTCACATTTTGAAGTCTACAGGTATTTGAGTATAGGTTTTCTTTTACTCTTTATAACTTTTAATAGACAGCATACTGTTCACAGATTTTCTATTTTTTATTCTCTGAGAGCTGTCTTGACTTTTCAGAAAATAAGCTGATATATGGCTATTACAATTGTCTCTCATATTCATCTTAGCTTTTAAGGTGAGAAGTCAACAATTGTTGAAAATTTGAGAGGATGTGTAATGATTTTATAAAAAATATGAGTCTACAGCATTACCAATACTTTCTTATTACAGTTCCCCAAAACATCCAGTTTTAAGGGTTTCTATCATTGCTTTTTGAAATAATATAAATTTCAGTTACAGAAAATAATTTTGTTAAGATCATAAGGAAAAATAATATTGAAGTTTGTTTTGTATTTGGTCATTACAATGCACTTGTCATCATTATTCAGGCTTTTGTATGAAATACTACATGATTATGACAAAAGCTTAAGAATTTTGAAGCCAGAAATATAAATTTTTTCCTTTTGGAAAAATATTTATACAAAATAACAGTAAAATCAAGATAAAGGTTATGAAATATTATTGATACATGATATTTGAATAAAGCGATTTCACATTTTACTTAAATTGCCATATTCGTAAATACCATAAGTAGGTCAAATATACCACTGATCTTTGGATAAGAAATAAAGCTTTAGAAAAAAGGGAAAAATAATAACAGTAATAATAGCTGATAGGAAAGATGTATATACATAATTTTAAAGATAATAGTTCAGGTTCAATATGAAAGTAGAGTCTGATTTGGGGAAAGATAGTAGAGTGAGAGACATCCTCAGATCTTTCTCCTTGAAATAACAATAAGCTGAACATCTAAAACTCAACAGAAAAACACCCAAACTGAACACCAGAATGTATGAGTGTGGGATCTGCGCATAAGAGCTACCACAGGTCAAAACCCTGGGTATCAAGTGGTGGACTGGGAGAAATAAAGAAGCTGCCCCTTGCACCCTCTGGAGCTCCCTACAGGGGGAGAGGGTGAAGCACTTGTGATGACTTCCCTGATCAGCTTGCCTGGAAGTGCTGGAACTTCTAGTAGCCAGCATGAGGGCCCAATCATCAGGGCAGAAAGCAGAGAGGTGAGATGGGATAGCAGAGAAACAACAGTTGATTTTTACTGGCCCTAGTTGAAAAACAAGCTGAGCCACAGCCCCTAACTCCTAACTCAGAAGGAGTCTCCCCTGGATACCCTCCAAGACCAATCTCCATGGAGCCCCAGGAGAATCTGAGCCAACGCTGCCGAGACTGTCACTGACACTGATAGGGACTGAAACCAAGGGTAGTGAGTGTGATTAAATATCTACAAGAAAATAAAAAGGACATTATTAATGCTTTATATAAAGCAGGGATCCAAGAGGCTTAGATGCCACCTAATGAAAATCAAAAGAAAAGCACCTTCTTTACAGTAGGCTAAAGAGAGACCTTTATATAATAAATCTTTCTGGAAAAACAGCAGAATACACTTCCATTAATGCCCAGGTAGAGAAATAGTCCATTAAACACCATGAACAACCAAGGTGACAAGGCATCTAAGAAAGATAAAGAAAAATCTCCAGAAAATAAGCTTACAGACATAGAAACATGTGACTTAAATGACAGAGAATTTTGGACGGTACTTCTGGAAAAACTCAGTGAGTTCTAAAACAAGTCCTATCAACAATTTCAGAAATTGCAAAAACAACTAGATGAGCAGAGCAAGAAGACTGAAATCCTCAAAAAGAACAGAATAGATCTTCTGGAGATAAAAAACACATTGCAAGAGTTGAAAATGAAATAGCAAGCTTGGGAAATAGAGTCGACCAAATGGAGGAAAGGATCAGTGATATTGAAGACAGAAATCTAGAAGTAAATCAAAAAGAACAAGAGAGAAACCAAAGAATGAAAAATAATGAAAGATAAATACAAGAACTAGCTGATACTATCAGGAGAGGAAATATAAGAATAATGGGCATCATTGAAGGCGAGGAAAGGGAGCAGGGACTAGAGAGCATTTTCAGACAAATTATGGATGAGAATTCCCAAATCTAAGGAATGAGTTGGAGCTTGGAATTTAAAAAGTCAACAAAACACCCAATTATCTCAATCCAAAAAAGCATTCACCAAAACACACTGTATTAAAGTTATCAAAAATCAACAACAAAGATAGAATTCGGGGCAGCCAGGGAGAAGAAAACGGTAACTTATAAAGGAAAACCCATTAGATTATCCTTGAACTTCTCAGTGCAGACCTTACAAGTCAGAAAGAAATAGAATTAAATATTTAAACTATTAAATGAAAGGAACTACCAGCCAAGAATAATGTATCCAGCTAAACTCTCCTTTAGATAGGAAGGAGAAATTAAGAGCTTTCCAGACATACAAAAATTGAGGGAATTCTCCACTTTGAGGTTGCACTACAGAAAATTCTGAAAGGGGTCAGTGCACCTAAAACAAAATAAGAACAACAAAAATACATAACTAGGAGTGTAGTGACTATGAAGCAAACAGAAACAGAGGAGTGCAACCCTTACTAAGAGCAGGGCATTATAAGCTTAAATAATAATAAGAGAATTACTATAGCAAGATAGTAATAAATTTTCAGCGTACATAGAGACAAATTGAGACAACAGTGATTGAAAAGGGGAGGATTCAAAGATCCACATTTGCAAAGGGGAACACAAAGTTAGCCTCAACAAATATAAGAGGGTTGAAATCATTACCAACCATATTCTCTGATCATAATGCTTTGAAACTAGAGATCAACTGCAAAAAGAAATTGGGAAGAAACACAAATACATGGAGATTAAATAACATGATACTGAAGAATAACTGGGTCAAAGAAGAAATAAAAAGAGAGATCAAGAAATACATAGAAATGAATGATAATGATAGTACAACATATCAAAACTTTTGAGACACGGCAAAAACGGTCATAAGAGGAAAGTTCATATCATTACAGACTTATCTTCAAAAACAAGAATGAGCCCAAATAAACAAAAAGCTAACACTTTATCTAAAAAACTAGAAAAGTAAGAAAAAATGAAGCCTAAAGTCAGTGGAAGGAAAGAATCATAAAATTAGAGCAGAAATAAATGAAATTGAAAACAAAAAATCATAGAAAAAATAAATGCCAACAAAGAGCTGGTTCTCTGAGAAAGTTAATAAAATTGACAAACCCCTGGCTAGACTCACTAAAGAAACAAGAGAAAGGACACAAATAAACAAAATCAGGGCTGAAAGAGGGGAAATTATGACTGACATCATAGAAATACAAAGGATCATTCAAGAATACAATGAAAAAATACCAAATTTAATAATCTAGAAGAAATGGACCAGTACTTAGAAAAATACAATCTTTCTAGACTGAATCAAGAAGGTCTGGAACATCTAAATAGTCTGATCAGCAGTATGAAAATTGAAACATTATCAAAAACCTACCAAAAAGTACAATTCTAGGACCAGATGACTTTACCAGTGAATTCTACCAAATGTTCAAAGATTTAATACTTATTCTCAAACTCTTCCAAAAAATCAAAGAGGAGGAAATACTTCCCAACTCATTTTATGAGGCCAATATTACTCTGATACCAAAACTTGGTAAAGATAACACAAAAAAAGAAAACTACAGACCAATATCTTTCATGAACACAGATGCCAAAATTCTAAATAAGATATTGAGGAATCTCATACAGCAACATATTAAAAAAATTATACACCATGATCAAGTGGGCTTCATCTTGGGGGTACAGGGAAGTTTCAACATATGCAAATTGATTCATATGATATTCCACATAAGCAAATTAAAAAACAAGAATCATATGATCATATCAATAGATGGAGAAAAGGCCTTCGACAAGATACAGCATCCATTTATGATCAAAACACTTCACAAAATTGGTATAGAAAGAAAGTACCTTAACATAATAAAGGCTATATATGACAGACCCTCAGCCAACATTGTACTTAATGGTGAAAAACTAAAAACCTTCCCTCTAAGATCAAGAACAAGGCAAGGCTGCCACTATTGCCACTGTTATTCAACATAACATTGGAGATACTAGTAAGTGCAATCAGGCAAGAGAAAAATATAAAAGGCATCCAAATAGCAAACAAAGAAGTCAAATTGTTACTATTTGCAGATGACATGATTTTCTAAATAGAAAACCCTAAAGGCTCCACAAGAACAATAAGCAAACATAGTAAAGTCTCTTGTTACAAAATCAATATTCAAAAATCCATAGTGTTCCTATACTCTAATAATGAAGTGTCGGAAAAAGAAGTGGAAAAAATAATTGCTTTTGTAATTGCAAAACAAATAAATACCTAGGAATAAGTCTAACAAAACACGTGAAGGACCTATATAATGAAAACTATAAGGCCCTATTAAAAGAAATCAAAAAAGATACAAAGAAATGAACAGTTATTTCTTGTTCTTGGATTAGAAGACTCAACATAGTTAAAATGACCTTTTACCTAAAGCATTATAATGATTTAATGCAATCCTATCAAAATCCCATCGGCATTTTTTAAAGAAATAGAACAAAAAATCATCAGATTTGTATGGAAGCACAAAAGACCCCAAATTGCCAAAGCCATCCTGAGAAAAAAGAATGAGGCTGGAGACATCACTCTGCCCAATTTCAAATTATACTACAAAGCGACAGTAGTCAAAACGGCATGGTATTGGCAGCAAAACAGACACACGGACCAATGGAACAGAATTGAGAGTCCAGAAGTAAGCACATATTTATATGGGCAAATAATTTTTGACAAAAATGTCAAAAACAGACAGTGGAGAAAGGAAAGCCTCTTTAATAAATGGTTCTGGGAAAACTGGAAAGCCACCTGCAAAAGAATGAAACTAGATTGTTGTCTATCACCACGTGCCAAAATTAACTCAAAATGGATTAAGGACCTGAATATAAGACCTGAAACAATAAAATGCATAGAAGAAAAACATATAAATGAAACTCAAGGACCTTGGAATTAAAGAAGATTTTATAAATTTGACCTCAAAGGCAAGGGAAGTAAAAGCAAAAATAAATGAATGGGACTATGTTGAACTAAAAAGCTTCTGCTCTGCATTAAAACCTGTCAACAGGTAAAGAGAGAACCATATGAATGAGAAAATATATTTTCAAGCAACACCTCCAATAAGGGCCTCATATCTAAAATGTACAAAGAACTCATGCTACTCAACAACAAAAAAACAAATGATGCAATCAAAAAATGGATAGAGGACATGAACAGACACTTCTCTTTACAGGACATACAAATGGCCAACAAATATATGAAAAGATACTCAACATCTCTAGCTATTAGGGAAATGCAAATCAAAACCACAATGAGATGCTGGGAGCCAACCCATGGGAAAAGTAAACTGAGAAGTTAACCTTTGAACATAAGTCTCACAAGTCTCACTAGACTCCTAGGAAAGTCCAAAAGGGCAAACACAAGATAAGCCCGGAGATGCCTGCAGCTGTCCTGTTATCAGCAGACCATTAAGGGCTGTGGGAGCCACAGATCACCCCATGCCTGCCTCCCTCTGTTCTTTGAAAATATATATACCCTTGTGTGTAAAATAAACTTTGAGTCTTGATCAGAACTTTGTCTTGCCTCCACTCTTTGCGTCTCCTGTCCCCCATTCTCTTGCAGATTGTCTCCTCGAGTCTCACGTCTGGTCGGAGCTCCCGTTAGTCGTCCCGCGGGACAGGACAATGAGATACCATCTTACACCTATTAGAATAGCTATAATCAATACGACAAGTAATAACAAATGTTGGAAAGGATGCAGAGAAAAAAGTAACCCTCATACACTGCTGGTGGGACTGCAAATTGGTACAGCCACTATGGAAAACAGTATGGAGTGTCCGCAAAACTCTAAGAATTGATCTACAATATGATCCAGCAATCCCTCTATTGGGTATTTACCTCAAAGACTTGAAAACTCATACCCGTAAAAACATTTGCACACTGATGTTCATAGCAGCATTATTCACAGTGGCCAGAACAAGGAAGCAACCAAAGTGTCCTATGATAGATGATTGGCTAAAGAAGCTGTGGTTTGTATATACAATGGAATATTACTTGGCCATAAGAAGAAATGAAATACAGCTATTTGCGACAACATGGATGGATCTCAAGATAATCATGCTAAGCAAAATAAGCCAGACAGAAAAAAGTGAAAATCATATGATATCACTTATATGTGGGATATAAACCTAAGAGCAACAAATGAATAGGACAAACAGAGACTCATGGACATGGACTATAGACTAGTGGTTACCAGAGGGTAGAAGTTGAGGGAGGAGGGGTTGATGGGGTAAAGGGGTCAAATATAGGGGTGGAGGGGGAGGGCAAACTGGGTAAAGGGGATCAAATATATGGCAGCTGCAAGAACTGGACTTTGGGTGTTACACAATAGAATATACAGATATCCAATTATAATGTACATCTGAAAATTATATAATCGTATTAACTAATGTTACCCCAATAAACTTAATTAAAAAAAAGAAATATGAAAGTAAAGAGACATACCCTCATTAATTGGCACTGGTAATTGTGAGTAGGAGGAAGTAGGGAATGTAAGATGTTTAATGTTCTGGATGAAGAATGGTTTCTGAAATATATGATCCCAGTTCAGGTATTAATTCAGTATCTGGGATAACACAGAAATGCTAAGAGTTGGTTGGGCAAGTGGGCAGGTGAGGAAAGCATATTCCAGGAGTATTTGGTATTAAGTGACCTAAACACATGGCTTGTTGCTTATCTACAGACTTTTCTTTCTGCTGCTAAGCTTGAATTCAGAAATTGTACTTAATTTGAAAAGTTTTTGCAATGGCAAGGTAGGATTCTGGTATAGAAAGAAGTAAAATACTGGGCAGTTATTTAAGATAGGGCTTTCTGGGCAATAAGATGGGAACAGAATTATCGAAGTTCAGATGTATTTCTATAATGTAAGGTCAAAATAGAAATGGAAACATCAGTTTATTTAATGATGTATCATCTACTAAACCAAATTTTCTCTTTTTATAGACATCCTAAATCTAAAGCATGGAGCTGTGGATAGAGATCTAGGGTCAGGATAGCTAAAAGTGTTATCCTATATCTTTTATATATACCTTACATGAAAACTGGAAGAGAAAACCAAACCAAATCAACATAACAGAATGAACCTGTCCTCGCTTTCTGCATACTTGAAAAGAGATCTGTGAGCATTATAAATTTCCATTTACCCCGAAAAAATTAAACAATTTGCTTAATAGATACTACTCATTTTCTGTAAAAATGATTAGCTCTCTGCTATGCAATTTTTGGTTTACTAGAGAGAATTTCTATTTGCATTTTAACTGTGGAGACTAAAATGATGCAAAGATGCAAAGGACAATAATAGAATAAAATAACATGATATAGTAATTCTTGTCATTTATGGGGCATATATGGGGCATTAGTTTGTGAACTGGTTTTGGTATTTAAATAATTGTATTTATAAGGTAGCAGGTACACACAGTCATATACATCCACATACATGTAGCGACAATAGCTGCTTGTGAAATTAAACATTAGTTTTTTTTTTTTCTTAAGAGTTGCAGCTTAATTTATTCTGCTTGAGGGGGCAAATTAAGTGTTCTGAAAAATGAGGTCATTAATTTGATGCTATCTAATTTTTTTAAAAATGAGAAATATACTGTAAAATTAGTCACAGAAACAAGCATAGAAATGTAAATATCAAATGTGAAGAAAGTAACAAAAGAATTTCAAGGGTCAAAAAACTTGAAGAGAAAATGATAAAGATGAATGGATAATAAATATCATACCCTACCTGTTTCCACATTTAGTATCCTAAAATTAAGAAGTCTCATTCTAAGGAGACAAAAGGCATAGAGTTTGGCAAGGAGAGAAAATGCATTGTATTGGGAGCCTTTCATTCCTTACTCTGTGATAAACTCTTTTTCCGTTACACCATCTCCTGAGTCAGCCTCTAGAGCACAAATGAAGAGAAGCAGTTGTATTAGTGCTGTCACCTTGAAAGGTGGATGGGCTGCCATTTCCAATATTGTTGTCACTAACTTATGTAGCTAGTGCCAAGATCCATGGGCACTGTCATTCAATGATAGGATTATATACTGCCATAGAGAGACTCCGAATGATGATGCAGGGTAATCGTTTCAAGATTAGGTTTCTGTCAAGACCATAATTCTTATAAAATTGGCCTGAAGAGTTATTGTCCAAGTTCTAGATAAAGTAATAATTAGTTACAGTTAGAGTATATAGAAAAGTGACAGTGTTATTGCTGAATACACATAAAAAAGAACTTGTTTAATTATGTGACAGTAGAAGAAACCATGTTTGGAATTTTAATGAGAACCACAATTGAAAACTGTTGGCCTTTGTTCAAATCAGTTAAAGGCAAAACTTCAAAAGTATTTTTTAGAGATGAATGCAGAAGTAATGAGATAGAAGAAATTGAAAGTGGGTAAAAATGACTCTTGTATTTCTAAAGGGGGTAGGCTTTTGTCTTCCTTTTCCCTTCTTCCTTTATTTGGGGTCACTAACATCAAAGATTGTTCAATGATTACATTGATTCTGGAAGTGCAAAACAAGTTAAAAATTTTGACTGAAGCTAGATTCCTTGTTTGTTTCACTAGTCTATATAGAGGTATAAATGGCTTAGGTTATGCTAAAGTAATAAGCAATTATCCCCTCCCCCATTATCGGTAGCTTAATATAATAACATTTTTTCTCATTACTAATGCAAGTCTAATATAAGTTTGGGGTGACCCTCCAAGCAAGCTTTACTCTATATTCAGTGATCCAAGCTATTTCAGTTTTTTGTCTTACTGAATGAAGTCAGAAAGAGTCTGAAGGCTTTTGGATAGAAATAAATGATAAAGATTTATTCAAAGTTCTTAGGGTTTGTAAACTAGAAACACAATTAGGCAATACCCAGAGTGTTCCAAAGAAGAAAAAAAATGCTAATGGTTCTTATAGTAAAATTTACATTCTTGAGAAGAGTCAGTTCTTCCTTTCTTTGCTTCTGGATTAGTCTGAGATATTTATCAATCAGATGTTAAATGGTTGATGATGCATGTCAAGGAGTCTGGAGGATTGTTGCCAGGAGGTCCAATCACATCTGGTGGTCTGGATAATAGATGCCAGGTAGTCTGGATACACGAGTTCTTTAGGAGGTTATCAGAGGGTTATCGGGAGGTCTGATGTATGTCCAGGCATTGATACAAAGCTATAAAGTTCAAAAGTTTAAATTCTCAGGCTGGTTTAAACAAGAATAGAATTGTTTCCTCATACCTCAACCTACTTGATTTTGGTAATTTAGCAGCTCAACTATAATAGCAACTTCATTCTATTGCTTCACTCTATTCCTTGGACTCTACCATCTCATACATGGCCAAGTGAGTACTTCTTATAAATGCTCTGTGTTCCATATGCTTATATTTCCTGATAACTCCTATTTTCATATCTAATATTTTTCTGTTGTTTGGGGATAGAGATGAGAACTAGGTAGGAGGGAATAGTTTTTGTGCTCACAAAAGGCATTTATTTGATAGTGTTACTGACCATCTTATAAAAGGGATGGTTGTTTCCCATGTTGGGCATTTAAATCATCTTATTGGGAAAAAACCACAAGCCCAAGATTCTTCATTCATTCTATTAAAAATAATAAAAGTGGAGACACTTCAAAATTAAGTCAGAGCTGCCATCCGAGAGGATGCCTTGTATGAGGTACTCTGCAAACCTTTGAAATGTTAAAATTGGGCAAAATAGCATCAGACTGGGCCTAAAGCAACAGAGATTTGCAAATAGTTGTTTGCAAAGCTAACATGAAAGCAGACATTATGATTACAGGACTGAAAATCACAGATATTCTTTAGAATTAGCATTACCATGTTAGCTTATCTGCACCTCTAGAATTTTTTTCCTTAGCTTCTCTGTATCCACCGATATTCCTTCCTTCTATTTATATAATTATTCTCGTTCTCTTTCTCATAAATGCCCTTTGCTTTCACTGCCCAGTTGTAGCACAATTTGGGTTTCTGCCTGAATGAAAATTTCCCAAATAATTATTCTTTAGGATTGCAAATAAATGCTTGTTGCCTCTTACCTTTCTCTGTTATTTTTCAGTTAACAATTCTCTCAGATATCTGTGTAGGATAGTTAGGAAGTCTGATTTCCCTGACTTCCCATACAATATCATATAATCTGATTATAAAAAGTCTGGAATCAGAAAATTTCAAAGTAAAATTGTAGAAAGTCATTAGAAAGTTTTACTATCTTAGATATAGAAAAGTAAATAGAGGAGTATTATAATTTGAAAAACAACTTAAAATTAATAAATCTATCATTATTTTTTTAGATATTATATGAAATATTATGAGTAGGTTGTACTAAAGTAACAATCCCCAAATTCTCAGTGACTTAAGATGACTTTGAAGATACATAGCTGGAAAAATACTGAAGATAGTAGTTCAAGAGAGAAAAAAAAACTAGTAAAAGAAATTTGTAAAACATAAGTTTACATAGCTTTGTGACTTTATTAAATTAACATTTGTTAAATAGAGCTCCAGGTGTTAGATAGTTCAACAAAAGACCACAGAAGAATTGAAACAGTTTATTACTCACAGGTCCTGGAGGGAGTATACTGTGTGCCTCAAGGGGCCCCATGAAAAGTTCCAAGCAGAACCAGGGGCACATGCCGTTTTTAAGGGTTTGTTGATGAACAGTTTTGGGGTTCCTGGGATAAGTCTGGACTGGTTAATTCAAACCTAAAAGAGCAGTGATTTGATAAGCTATGTGGGGATCTTATTTAAGGGGAGAGCAAGGGAAAGGCCCTTGGATGCAGGGAGACTGTTTATCACGCACAAGGACTATAGGGAAAGTTATATCGGAATATAATTTTTTTTCCTCTTGTAAACTTGTATTTTAGATTCTTCTTTGGAGTAAAATACTCTCTTCAGTTATTTACAAGGTAATTTCTGAGTTGTACAAACTCCATTTGCCTCCACTGTATTCCTTCATTTAATCTTGGCCGCCACAGTCAGACTGAAAGATAGCATGAGGACTTTGTTCTTGCATCTGCACTGGAGGCATATACATTTACTTGTGATTCTGCAGGCTGCTATCTAGGGCATGCTCTTGTATCAGAAGCTAATGTTTAAGGCCTCTTCAGGCCTCTTGGACAAACAAAATGGATACCAAGGCAATATCATAGAATAGCTTAGCAAAATTTCCAATACATGCTTGATTCTCCCTTTTCCCATTCTATTTACTGATCATAACAATTCATGTTTTTCTTGGCAAAAATAATTTGTAAATCCAAATCCTTGATATCAAAGCTTAGGCATCTTGGATTCATTTTAGGTTTACTTATTTGTTTAGTCAATAGATTCTTAGCCTTTATTTGCCAATTAACATTTTTTATTTATATGTTCTTTTCTTTTAATAGTATTAGTTCTTAAACACTGATCATTGCAGCATGAATAGAAGTAGTTATTTTCTGAGAAAATTGATATATGCAGATATTGACTTTTGTTGCAGTAAACATAGAGATTTATTAATCTGGAAGATAAGGTCAATATTTGTCTTGAAGAGCAATAAATCTAGATGTTCAACAAAATATAAAGTCAATGTTTGTGTTAATACTTATGTTTTGGATACCTGTCCAAAATCTCTGAAAATTTCTTTATAGTTGAATTTCTCAATCCTTGAAACATGGAAAGCTCTCAAAAGTTTGAAAATAAGACCACAATAAAACAGTAAAAAACTTTAAAAGTAGAATGCATTATTTAATAGCAGTTTATTTTGTGAAAGAGTGGCATTTTCTTTGACGTGTGTAAACTTTAAAAAATATGTGATTTATAAAAGTGTGTAATTTGTTTATTAACACTATTGCACTGAAGTATATTTTAATAGCTAAAAGGCATATATAACAGACCTAGGACTCTAAAGCAAATAAATAAAATGTTGCTTCTTTGAAATTCAGATTGCCACCTTTTTTGTCTCTGACTTCTAGGACTTTTTTTTTTCTTTTGCAAATATGTCACTGGCTTTTGACTACAGTGATCATAATGTTATTACACTGTGTGTTCTCTTAGGCACCACCATTGTATTAGTACAGCTGCTGATTGGTTAGAGTGTTTCCTTCATTAAGAGATACCCAATTATAGATAGACTGTATAGTATTGATTTCAGAGGCAAACTTTTCAGAAAGGATTTGGAATCATCAAAACGAAACTAAGTATCTTCCATCAAATATCCTGTCTCATCAGCATTCTGGCGGTGGTGTGTTTACCTTCCAAATCACTTGGGCCAATCAATGCAGAATTCATTGACTTTTTCTGTCTTTAATTTTCTATTTTTAATTCCCAGTGAATGTCTGAGCTCATGCACTTAACCTCATCCTCTCTCTCTGTCATTAAAAGAACCAACACTTATTTTAATAGGAAAAAACAAACCAAAACAAAAAAATTTCAGAACTAGAAAGTAACATTAGTAACTTGGCAGAGAGGCTCAAAATAATAGGAAGTGATGACAAAGATAAACTATGGATGATTAATATGAGCAAATGTTGAGCTTGCAAATATTTTTGAAAAGTATGCTGCTGTTATAGTCCATAAGTAGTGAGATTTCTGTGAGTGCAGCAGACCTAGTTTAAATTTGTCATAGAGGCCGTGCTGAGTATAGACACTGCTCTACCAGGCTTCTGTGGTAGGTGGATGTGCTGATTTAAAAAAGCCTATTTCAACTAGCTTTCAGAAATATTATTTAGCATAGAAGCTAGGCTCTCATTCTTACCACTTGCCATGGGAACTAAGCCTGTTATTTTGCAGATTAAGGTTCTTACAAAACAAAACAAAACAAAAAACCTCTTTCTTCTTAAAACTAAAGCTGATTGACTATGAACATTATTGGAAAGAACAATCTTGAAGTCACAAATTGAGCATGCTTTGATAACCCTCTATTTATAGCAAACAGAAAACTACATACAAGAGATTCAAAAGATGAAACCCAAAGTTAGGGTTTTAAGTTATCACAATATAACAGTTATGTAAGTAAAAGAGAAAACTTAAGTCATCTTTAATTTATATCATACATGTGATTTGAGAGGATATTCATTCAATCTATAGAGAGATAAATGTCTGATATTAGAAAATATTGCTTTTAGGTGGAGAAATAGATTTTTGAATTTTAAACCACACCACTGTCACTATTGCTCTGAATTCTACAATTTGTATGTGGGAGATTCAATAAAAACAAGTGACTCAGAATTCTTAAAGGTATAAGGATGAGCAAAAATGCCAGATTAGTAGAATGAATGGAAAATAACCAGTGGCAATATGACCTTCAGATAAAGTGACATTGAAGGGCACATGCATTAAAATGAGGCACAGATTATAATGATGATCAGTTTAGATGCCACAAACCCATTATTGTAACCACTCAATTTCTCAAATGCTCATTTTTTGGGTCCCTTTTTTCTTTTATGTTACTTGATTTAACTTCAACCTTGGTTAAATCCAATTATCTGTCGATTCCAGGCCTGAAAACTTGTTGTTGAATATGGCTAGAGAAAACCCACATAATAATACTGTCTAATCTCATCTTAAATTAATGACCTCAGGCTTCAAGGAAGCCTTTATTCCTGTCAGGGAATGACCTAATATGCTGTAGTCTCCTTTTTTTCCTGTTCTCCTAAAGGACTATTGCATACCTTTTTTTTTGCTTCCTTATAACTCTATCACTTCCTCTTTTCTCCTCATTGTCTGCTGATGACTTTGCTCCTTATTTTGCTGTGAACACAGAAGCAATTAATAGAATTTCTACCTGAACAAGTGTAATGACTCTTCTGTCTGATTCCATGTTTATATACTCTGCCTGCCCTCCTGCTTTTGTGGATGTACTATTTATGATCCTAGCTAAAATAATCTCTCTAAATTTAGCTTCTCTACAAGTTTGGAGCTTAAAGAAGAGGATTAGTGGAAAAATAAACATGTGGAATGTATCAGCATATAGATGGTATTCGAAATTAAAAAAAATAATAATGGCATAGTGGTAGTTAACACTTACATAGAGATTTTAACAGGCCAGAGACTTTTCTCTCAATATAGTACTCTCATTGAGTATTTTATATATATTAACTCATTTAACACTCACAACAGCTTATAAGTATTATTCTCATTTTTCAGTGATGAGCCTAGATAGGAAATCAAGGGTGGTAGTGTACAGAAAAGATGTCCAGGGATGAGATCTTGTGCATTCCACCATAGATGTTAGGGAGAGCAAAAGGAACAAGAAAGTGAAAGAGACTGAGGAGGGTAAGCCAATGAAGTAGGAAAAAACCACAGAGTGTGTACAGTCTGGAAGCCACCTGAAAACATTTTTCAGTGACAAATATTCTGTCAGATACAGAGCACTGAATATAGACCTTTGTAAACTGATGTTAATTCAATAATGATATTGAATAAAACCATTTTAGTGGAGTGGTAAAAGTTGAAAGGCAAATGGACATTTGGTTCAAAAAGGTTCAAAAGTGAATGGAAAGTGAGGAATTGGAGACAATAAGTATTTAAGTCTGCTCAGGTTGCTATTGTAAAATACTATAGATTGAGTGGCTCCATTAACAGAAATTTTTTATGTCTTAGTTTTGGAAGCTAGAAGTCCAAGATTTAAGTTCCAAACAATTTGGTTTCAGGCGAGGACCCTTCTTGGCTTGTCCACAGTCACTTTCTTGCTGTGTCCTCACGTGGCCTTTCCTTGGTGCATGTGCATGGGAAGTGGGTAGGGGAGCGGGAAGGAGCGAGCTCTCTGTTGTCTCTTCTTGTAAGAACACCACTGTTAAACTCACTTCACTTTAATTGCCTCCTAAAGACCCTATTTCCAAATATAGTCACATTGGGGTTTAGGGCTTCAACACATGAACTTTGATGGGGGGACACAAGAAAGTCAATGGCGACAAGTATAGCCAACTTTGTATGATGTTGACAGTTCTATTATGTAGAGAATAAATTATAGAGGACAAAAGTTAATGCAAGAATGATGTTATTACATTGAGTCTAATTTGATATAGTGGCATGAGACTGGGTTTTAGAACTGGAAATGGATACTAAATAGATTAAAGATGTGTCTTCAAGGGTGAAAAACACTTTCCTCGAGGACAGAGTATGGCATAGGAAGTGGCATGTTATACTTTCCAAAGATGGTCATATCATCTCTCATTGCACATGCTCTTTTGTGATGTGATCTTACAACTCCTGCATTAAGAACTGGAGTTTGTTCTCTGCTGCTTTGCTTTTGGGTTTTCCCTGTAACTGCTTCTATTTAGAGAACACAGCAGACCTGGTGCTGTGAGACTTCTAGGAATAGTCTTTAGCTGCCCTGGCAACTTTGGCTTCCTGCTTCTTGGAATCCAGCTACCATGGGAGACCACAATTCTGTAAGAAGACCAAGGGTTGCATGAAGTAGCCCCAGAGGATGAAAAATCACAGGATGAAGTGTGTGAGGGTTGATGGGGGAGAGAGAGAAAGACCAAACAGCACCAAGGCATCAGACATGTATGTAAAGAAACCATTTTGGATATTCAGTGCTGTCAAGTCTTCAGCTGGCTCTAGTCCGAGCTGCTGTCTGGCTGTGATCACACGAAAGACCCCAAGTATGCTTTGCACAGCTCAGCCTAGTCAACCCACAGAACACTGAGAAATTATAAATCATTTTGGGATGGTTTACCACACATTAATAAATAACCAGAATGAGGGTAGGCAGCAGTAAAGTAAAATCTGAGAAAGTATCTATGTTTGGGCTTAACTGGGTGAATAGGGCTGCTGTCAACTGAGAGAGAAAATGTGAGAATGGGTTTGAGGGTGAGAACCAAGTGTTACATTCTGAACACAGTAAAGCTGAATCAGTGTTATGTATCTCTGTGGAGATGTCAAATATGTGGATGAATATACAGAGAGTAGTTAGATCTGTAGGTATAACTTTGGGAGTTATTGACAGATGATATTTAAAGCCATCTGGGTATATGACATCTTCAAGGGACAGTGTGCAGAGAGGATGTGAAATGGCTCAGGAAAGAGAACTGCACCAACATTTAGAGGCAGAGGAGTAGAAACATTAAGAAAATTAAGAAGATTCATCTAATGAGATAAGAAAGCAACCAGGAAAATGCACCATTCAAAAAATTAATAGGAGAAAAGTGTTTTAAGAATGAAGGAGTGGTAAACTATGTCTAAAGTTTCTGAAAAGTTAAATCAGAAAATAACAGTGCTCACTGGATTGATCAACATGAACATTAATACTAAGTCTGTACACGTTTTTGCCTCCCCATCCCTGTAATCTCTACACAAGACAAGAGAATCTCAATATCCCATATCAAGAGCAGCTTTAGCCGTCTTTCATTCTCCACTCACTCTCACTACTTCTAGGCTATATGTATTTTTCCCCCCAAAATCACTTTCCTCATTTTACAGTGGTATTATAAATCTCTTATTTCCATGAAGTTTTTTAAATCTTAATTTATAAATAGCACCAATATGTGCTTATTTTATCTACCCACTTTATCTGCTATACCAAGAAGACACATCTCTAGTCATAGATGTAATGCATACCCCATTTTATTTCACTTCACAGATACTGTGTTTTTTACAATGAAAGGCAAGACCCTCCACTAGCAAAAGATTACAACTCACCGCACTACTGTGATACTTTATTGCAGTGGTTTGGAATCAAACTCACAATATCTCTCAGGTATGCCTGTATTCTCCTTTTTCTCTAACCAAATCCTGCCTGTTTCTTTGGTCTCAAGTGCCCAGCCCTTCTCTTCCCCTATTCAAATCTTTCAATATCTAGACAAAATTATTTTTCCATGATGCTTTTTACATTTCTCTAGGCCAATGATTTTTCAATTATAGTTTGTGATCTCTAAGTGAACTGTAAAATCCATTTAGTATGTTCTACTTTAATTTAAAAAAAAAACAAAAATAAATAGAACAATAGAAAATGATAGGAAAAAAATATGATGTGGTGAAGGTTAGTATTACTTCATGAAACTCTTGTTTCAGGTTGTATGTATTTGTGTGCCTCTGTGTATGTGGGTGGGTGTGTGCCTTTGGCATGAATATAGATGTTATGCCTATATGTTTTTATTGTGGGTCACATTAAAAATTTTTAAAGCCACTTCTCTTGTATATGTAACTCTTAATCTCTTATTGGCCTCTTTTTATCTAGCTCATTTTAATAGTTTACAGTATTCTGAGTATTGAATAATTTAATTATTTTATGTGTATATATTCATGGAAAATATTCATTTATCTGTTCATTTATTTCTCACTGAAAAAATATGTGCTTACTACCTACTGAGTCATTTTTATGCTTTTCTCTGGGTTAATAATGATAGCCTTTTTGATAGAAACTCATATAGGGAAAGACATTAATAAAGCCATCAGGCAAAAATATTGCCAAAATATAGTGAAATTAAATGAAGATCACATATAGGGGACTTTAGAGTATATAATGGAAGGACTAACTTGGGCTTACTTGAAAAACTGATATTGGAACTGATATCTGAAAAATAACTACAACGTAAGTAGGTAAAAGAAGTTAGCTGGGAAAGAGTGGTCCAAGAAGAAGAAATCTGTTTAAGGCCCTGAGATAGAGAGGAGCAAAGCTAATTAGAGGGAGTGAAAGAAGGGCCTTTTAGCTCGAGCAAAGTGAGCAGGGAAAGAGACTGAAGATGAGGCTAAAGAAGCCAAGAGAGAGAAAAATCATTCATCCATAATATATAATATCCTTATAGGTTATATAGTTTTTTCTTTTATCCTACAAGCAAAATGAAACCTCTAAAGGAAAAGTCTGGAAAGTAAAAGTATCAGTTTTGCACTCCTGAGAAAACTTACTCTGTGGAGAACGGATTAGAAGGGGGAGCAAGAATGGTCATGAAGACCCAAGGTAGGAGGCAAATGCTGTAGTCCACACTAGAGATGATGAATTGGACTAGATCGATAATGGTGGAGATGGAGAACAGTTGATGGGTTGGAGAGATGTTTAAGAAATAGTGTTATTTAGTGGTTTATTGGACTAGAATGTAACTGAGCAGGTTGTGTCAAAAGATGGCTTCCAAGTTTTTGGCCTGAAGAAATGGTGGACTAGTTTAGAAGAAATGAGCGTGAGTACAGATTTAGATATGTAAAGTATGAGATTGATTTTGAAACATTCAAGTTTCCGACATGGAAGTTTGATAGATGGGTTGGTACTCATGAAACAGTTCCAGGTTGGGGATAAAAATGTGTGGATTAGAACAACCAAAATAAGTAAATAAGTAAGAAAGTAAGTAAACAAACAAACAAATTAATAAATAGAATGAGAAGAGGAGACTAAGATAAAGCTTCAAAAACTTTAGACTTTTAAAGGATGAGTTTAAGATGAGTTACTATAACAATAAAAATTTAAAAAGAAAAGAAAAGAAGGTGAGTTTGTCAAAATAATTGAAAAAGTGGATCTGAAAAAAGAAAAAGAAATCAGTTGGATTTAGCAACCTGGAGGTCATTGGTTGACTTAGAATAATTTATTTTGATAACATAGTGGCAGGGAAGGCATGGAATGAGTTAAAAGAGTACATGGACTATGAGTAGGAAGAAACAGTAAGTGTGAATAACTTTGATAAAGTCAAGAATGTTCCTGTTGGGGAGTAGGGAGCATGCACATACCATACACACAATAAAATATTTGTTGAATGAGCAAATGAACAACTATGTTTTTTACACAATTTATTCAAATGATTAATATTGGAAGAAGGAGTCGACATTAAATTTTTACAATTTATTAGGAATTTCATTTAATACTTTCTAATCTACACTGTAAGGTAGGCAATATTGTTCTAATTTTTCATATGAGAAATATGAGAGTTAGATAAATTATGCCATTGCCCAAGTTCATGCAACTAAATGGCAGAGCAGGAACATGAGCTGTCTGTCTCAGAGTCTATTTTCTCCTAGAAAATGGCAACTTATTTGACCACAAAAGTCTATCTTTTTTTTTTTTTTTTTGCCATAGCTAGAGGTAGTCCTAGGAATATACTTATTGGACCTAGCTTTCTCTGGCCCAATAAACTATGTTTGGAGATCCTCTTTATGTCAGAGATTCTCAACCATGGCTGAATATTGCCTAGAATGCTTTTCAAAAAGATGGATGACTAAGCTTCATCTTGCCAATGTCTGAGAGTACCAGGGAATCAATATTTTTTAAAAAGTGGCCACTTTTTTGCTTTAGATTGCCACCAAATTACTCATTAATAAAAGCCCGCAAACCTATATTATAAACAAGTTTATTCCAATGATATCTTCTTAGTTTTTACTCTGAGTAAGTAAATTTCTTTGGGAGATAGTAGAGTATACATTAGCTGGATACAAGTGGCTGAATACATCTGGTAGTAACTGCTAAGAATTAGGATAATACTAAACCTCCGAAATCTTTGTGCCTTCTCTATGGATCATCTTCATGTAGTAGGAGAATGTTCTGGTCGTATAAGTATGGTGTATATTTGAGACCTGTTGATAGAGATGTTTCTCACCTGAAGTAAAGAAGAAAGATCCAGTCCTACAGAATTGTACTTTGCTGAGTGGAGCACTTACTGCCTTTTATTATTATTATTATTATTATTATTATTATTATTATTATTTAGCATGTACGAACTCTTGGGTAAAACTATGAGCATCCCTTTTGAGTAGAGATGTTCATTTCTTTCCTTGATAGCCTAAAGGATGAAGACGTTGGCAGTAAAATACTCTTGTGGTATTTAACCTGCAAAATTATGTATTTCTACTTTCCTAATTATTAGACAAAAGTAAAAGTAACCTTAAATAAACCCCAATACCAAGATAGAAAATATTTTCAATATTAGTTTAGAATTCATTGGCCATGAAGGGAAAATTCTCACAGGGTTATAGAAGCGAGATTAAAGATTTTCCATTTTCAGTTGCCATTCTCTCTTACACTGCTGTGCACTGCAGTGCTGCTTTGGGGCTAGAAGCTACAAAGTTTCTCACTTTTCAAAAGATAAAATGTATCTGACATCATAACACAGCAACCATTGTTAAAACGGTAACTTAAATAATCGTCATTCTTCCTTACAATTTCAGTAGAATTGGGTTGTAATCCATGGTGAGCTTGGTAAGAAGATGGCACATACATAATTCACTTTTCATAGCAAAACTGTCTGTGATTTCCTTCCTCCTTATCATTAGGCTTTGAATACACTGTGCATGTACCTTTTGAAGTAGCTGCTACTCTATTGTCAAGAGAATTATTCTGTTCTCAGGGACCAACCAAAAATAGGCTCATTTTTTCCCCTTTATATATTGGCTTCCATTTATTGTAAATAATAGGCTAATAGATCCTGTACTTGGTGAGAAAGTTTTAAAAAGTTTCATTTTATATGTTTCTATTTAATTCTCCCCAATGCAAACTTCAAATTTTTAGCACTCCCACTAAACTTTACAAGGGTTTAATGAATATAAGCAAAATTGGTAGCCTTGTGCCTGAAAATTACTTACCTTAGATTGGTTAACCACATAAATAAAGAACAGTTGTATTCATTTTGTAATTGTAGCTTAAAAAGTGAAATCAAGTTTCAGGGTGGGTGAGAATTATCAATGGTAAAAATAAGCAAAGAATAAGACTAACATTTTTTTGGTCTTTATGAGTAGAAATATTTGGAACTAAAATGGAATATTTAAAAATCATACCATTTTTTCTCACCCTTCACTTTTCTCAGAAATTGATAAAGAATG
Source organism: Macroglossus sobrinus (assembly GCA_004027375.1). Classification (NCBI taxonomy): domain Eukaryota; kingdom Metazoa; phylum Chordata; class Mammalia; order Chiroptera; family Pteropodidae; genus Macroglossus; species Macroglossus sobrinus. Next base: position 589,378 of record PVKZ01000675.1, on the reverse strand, counting down.
ATTAATTGAGAATTTTCTCTTATTTATGCCAGTAAGATTATTGTGTGCCATACTTTTTATATCCTTTTTAAATGCTTAGGTAATATATATTTTATCAAAATAATTTTTTCCTCAAACTTTTTATCTAGTATATAAATCCACATCGTAGCATTATAGAAATAATATGCCAAATATTTCTACTTAGAACCACATGGTTTAAAGCCTCAGAAATTTGGCCAAGCACGAAATTCCTGTCCCACTTTTAGTAGTTATTGTTCTTGGAATCACTACTATTGCAAAATACTTGATAAGAAATGAAAGAATTTCACTAGTCCTTCTGCCTAGGGCATCGCTTCTCTCATGCTGCACCACGACCACTACATTACTTCTGGATTTTCAAGGTTTCTTTCTCTGGTGGCCTTGACTTCCTTGGTAGACAGCAAGACCTCTGCTGTTATTGCTGTTCTTCTGACCATCTCTGCTCCACAGACTATCTTTTCTCTTGCGTTTTAAATGGGTGGATTTTTTCCCCTGCTCAGCTAACTTCAGAATCCTGACATCTAAGTAGTTACAGGTCTTGATTCCCAATTAGTACGTAAATTATTTAATTTGAATCATTCATCAAGAATTTTCATATGATTTCTTTTAAAATTTTATAGTTTTATACTTTATAATTATATTTTTGTTAAACTTTAGATTTTTTTTATAAAGTAAGAGTTTTAGATTGAGATTCACTTTATTTCCATATGGATATTTAATATTTCTAACATTATTAGTTGAAAGTCTATATAATTTAATGCTTTTGCTGCTTTGTAAAAAAGTAATTTGCTATATTAATATGAATTTCTCTCTGAATTTTTCCATTGGTCTATGTGTTTATCCCTTTTTCAACACCACACTGTCTTAATTATTCCACTTGATCCTTCCAACTTTATTTTTTTTCAAAATTCTTTTAGCTAATCTAAATAAATATGAATTTTCATATTTATTTTAGAATCAGCTTATTTGTATTTATATAAAAAAAACCTTCACTGGTATTTTGATTGGATTTGAATTCAATCTGTTGCTCAGTTTGGAGAGAATAGACATCTTTGCTATGTTGACTTTACCAATCCATAATTCATTTAGATCTTCTTTGATTTCTTTAATTAGCATTTTAGATCCTACATATCCATATTTTGCTAGCTTTGGAAAGATTCTAGATTTGCTAGATTCATTCTTTGTAATGTTTGTAAATATATATATACATATATGTTATACACACACACATATACACAAAGACACATATGCATATACATTTGATTTTTTTGTTGACTTTATGTTCTGTAATCCTGTTACTTTGCTAACACTCATTTATTAGTTTCATTAGTGTTTTTTTGTAGATTACTTGGAATTTCCCATGTGGGCAATCTTTTTTTTCTATGAAAAGGGAGAGTTTTTCTTTATTTCCAATCTGTGTGCCTTTAATTCTTTTTCTTTTATTGTACTAAGATTTCTGTATAATGATAAATGTGCTAATATTTTATTGAAGATTTATGTGGGAAATTGGTCTAAAGTTTGCCATTCTTGTACTATCTTTGTCTTGGTTTGGTATGAGAAATTCTGGCCTCATAAAATAGGAAATATTCTATTCTATTTTCTGGAAGAGCTTATTTAGAATTAATGTACTTTATTCTTCAAATATCTGGTAGAATTTACCAGTAAAGCAATATGGGCTTGGAGATTTTATTTATGAAAGCTAACCTTTTATTCTATGAATTTAATTACCTTAATAATTATTATGTGACTATTTAGAGTATCTACTTTATTGGTGTATTTTGGTTTTTAAGGAATTGGTCCATTTTATCTAAGATGTTAAGTTTATAGTTATTTCTATGATTATTATCCTTTTTTATATAATGAGTTTGCAGTGATATATGCTCTTTCATTTTGGGTATTAGTACTTTGTATTATTATTATTATTTTTGTCAGTCTTTTCAGAGGTAAGTTTAACCATTTAGTTTTTTGTTTGGACTGTTTAGGTCATTTATATTAATGTAATAAAAATATGGGTGTGTCTAAATGTACCTTTTTTTTTTCTATAGGTGTTCTATTGCCTAATAAATTCACTGATCTTGTACACACAAAACATTCATTAAGATTGGTCATAAGCTGATGTATAAGACAACTCAATAAATTTCAAAGTTATTAGAATTATACAGAGTATATTCTTCAATTACAATGCATTTAAATTAGAAATAAATTCTGGAAAGATTTCTAAAAACTCACTACTATTTGTAAATTAAATAAAACACCAACAAATAACCTATGATAAAAAAGATACATAGGCACAAATAGAAAATATTTTGAACTGAACGATTACATTACATGACACATAAAAATTTGTGGGATTCAGCTAGAAAAAAATCTTTTTTAAAGAATTTATTTTATTAATTGCAAGTATATAGTACATTGGCTATAAAATATAAGGAAATTTATAATTTTAAATATTTATAGTAGTAAAGAAGAAACATCTAAAATGAATAAATGAACATATACTTTATGAAGCTAGAATAAGAAGAGCATATTAAATCTAAAATAAACAGAAGAGAGGAATTAATAATTATGAGAAAATTAATACTATAAAAAATAATAAATAGAGATTTTTTATAGTAATCAATAATATTGATAACTCTCTAGCTATAATGTTCACAATAAAAAGAAAAAGACACACAATTAGCACTAATAGAACATTACATTAAAGGGATAATAAAAGTTACCAACCTTATACTAATTTATTTAGATACTTTATAAAATAAAAAAAATACAACAAAAGACTTACACTATTCAAAAAAATAGAAAGTCTGAGTAACCATATATATATGTTAAATAAATTGAATTTAAAATAAATAAATTGAATATATATATGTTAAATAAATTGAATTAATAATTACATACATTCCCATAAAGAAAAAATATGAACAGATACAGTAATTCTTATAAAATGTTAGCAAAACAAATTCAGCTATATGTAATAAGTATAAATATCATCTGGGATTTGCATGAGGAAAGCAAAGTTGTTTTAGTATTAAGAATTAATAAATTTTATGTATTTTAGTAAAATAAATGCCTTAAATGCTGAAATGCATTTCACAATTAAATACACATTTATATTAAATCCCTCAGCAAACCAGCAATAGAAATAAACTTTCTTAACATGATAAAAAAATATTTTCATGCAAACGTACAGCTAACATCATATTTAGTAGTAAGTCTTAATGTTCTCTAAGATTGGAAACAATTTGATATTTTCTGCTATCACTACTTTTTGAATTGAAGGTCTTGGTCAGTGCAATAATATTAATAAATGAAATAACTAAATAAATATAAGACAAAACTGTGTAGAGTATCTAAGAAATCTATAAAAAGCTATTAGAATAAATAAATGAGAAAGGAAGGTTGCAGGATACAAGGTCAATATACAAAATAAGTTGTAATTCTATATAGTAGCAATAAAAACTGGAAATTGAAATAAAACAATACTTTTAAAATAGCATTTATATTCATGAAACAATTAGGAATAAAGTTAATAAAATATATCAGACCTGAATACTAAAAACTGCCAAGCAATGAGGAAAGAAATTAAAGTGAACCTAAATAAATGGAACTTTAAATCATGTTCATTGATTAGAAGGCTCAATATTGCTAAATGATAACTCTCCATAGTTTAGTCAACATATTAACTGTAATCCCAATCAAAATATAATCAATGCTTGCTGCATAAAGTGACAAGTTTATTTTAAAATTTGTGTGTAAATGCAAAGGACATAGATTAGTCAAAACAGTTTGGAAAGGAAGAACAAACTTGGAGGATGTACCACCAAAGAAGCTATAAAAAATGATAGAAAGAAGACAAACTGGTTTGGGATCCTCAGGACTAGAGGGAATACAACATTTCAACCCCACCAAACAAGTATACCACTCAGAGATGGAATTTTTTGAGCCCCAAACTTGTAACAGAAGGCAGCCAACAAAAGTAAAAGAAAAAAAAAGTAAAAATATCTTCAATAAAAGAGAAAATTACATGTAAACTGAAAGCTGTATTTGCAGCTCATTTATTTTAGAAAATTTTCTAAGATATACAAGTTGTATATTTTATAGCACAGAATATATATGATTTTGTTCAACAACCATATTCTTATCGCATATTAAGGGGTAAACTGCTGATATGGAAATTTGCCGGTCATTCTGCTTTATGTGAGACTCTATGGAACTAAAAGAAAGTCTATTTGGAATATCATCTTTAATTTGAGTACAGGCTTTAGGAAAGCTACAATTTCTGTCATATATAGATTTTTCAGACAAATCAGTTTTGATGGAATAAGCTTCTGTTATATTTATTTTCAATAATACTTTTTTACTGGAAAAAACTTCTAACTTTAAATTTCATTGCCCTTTAAGTTAAGGTCTTAAAAGCAATTTATTACTTTTATACTGTGCTCATCACACATGTATTAAATTTATAATTTGTTACATGAATCTAATCTTACATAAATTCTGACTTTTGAGTTTATTATTTCAAATTTGCCTAATGTTTAATTTTTATAAGAGATACAGGAATTCTTTAAAGATTTTGAAAGTATTTTTTTCATTATTCACTAATGTTTTTCAACATTTATCTTTCCTAATGTTTTACTATATATTTTCCACAAATAAATTTTGTATTGAAATTTATTAAACCCATTATTTGATCAAAAAACTAGAAACATAAATTCAAAATTTAGTTAAAATTCTTAAAGATAACAGGTGATTTTCAGAAAAAGACTTAATAAACATTTCTTCTTCACAATTTTTGGTAATTCCTCTCAGTATTTGCCTTAATTAGAAATTCGTTTTTAAAGGAATCAAATTATTACAGAAAAAGATGAAATGTCAAGAAGATTTTATTGTGTATTCTTATTATGTAACTACAAGTAGAATGCGGGCACATTCATATTGAATTTAAGGTATTTTCTTATTTAGTTTGATAGTTTGCTCTTTACTGGTCAATATGCTGTTACAGAACACGAGGTTTGGCAGCAGGCAGAGAGCATGGACCTTCACATCCTTTCTCTTGGCACCCTGTTCCCTGCATTTCCTCCTTTAACTGGATTAATGGTAGGTTAAAAGGAAAATTATTCTCAGAGATAGTATAAGCTGTAAAAGTGATTCAGGGAGTTTTTTATAGTCCTTAAAAGATGAGAAAGCTATTGGTTCTGTCCTGTCTTGGAAAATGTTAACCTGTGTATATAGAAGAATCTCATACTAACCTGGGATTTGTTCCTGAATCTAATTCTACCCTAAAAGAACTGGAAAGGATAACAGATAAATTAAACAAGCAAGTGACTTTCTGCTTTACTAGTTCCATGGCTAGATTCTCACTGCTTTAAGCAGGATTTTTCTATCTTCTTTGAAGGAGAACATTTCTCATTAAACAGAGCATGCTGAGCATAATTTACCCTTTTCTTGATGACTCAGGCTCATAATAATGAACACTGGTTAGTATACTCAACTGTATTGAAAGATGCCCCTAAGAGCCATTAAGATATGCAGTACTGTTTGTCCTGACTAACTAAATACTCCCAGATGACCTAAATGTTCCAGACTATACAGTGTACACTAAATTGAAAATAAGTTTTTGTGTACCACAGATATACCTGCACTGTGGGGCCAGATCTGAACATGATGCTGGTATGCCTGCCTTTGTTCTTCGAAGTAAAAACCTCTTCCCAAATTTTACCTGCTGTGTGAAGCTCTGCCATTACCATTCCAAATTTATTGGGGGAGGCATAAATGACCATTGCATTGAGTGATAATGTAATTGAGTTTGAATGCCAAATTTATCCACATGTGCAAGGGATAGGATCACTCAGGACTTATTGCTCACAGTTTAAGAAGCACTTCAAAGTGTGAATCTCTCCTCCCCACCCAGTTGCCCCCAGATTATAATCTCAGCTGGAAATTTAGTTATTTAATCTGACATATTCTATGAACAAAATTCATCAGAATGTTTTAGGGTACCCTTTAAATATGCTAATAGTATAGGAATGGTTAAAAGTCTGTAATTTATTATTATGAAGAAAATTAATTAAATTATTATCATCCTGATGCCTTCTTAAGTCCAACGTAAAGATACTAGAATTTTTAAGATGGCAGTGAAAGGAGAAGAAAGGTTATTTTAAAGTCTCAAATGTTTTTGAGAAAGGGGAGATGCTGGTCTTTCATAAGAAGGTACAATCAAGACACTGGGCACTTAGGAGTAGAAAGACAGGAAAGAGAAAGCAAGAAAAAAAAAAGACAAGCAGTATCACAGTGCAGTTTTTTTTTTTAGTTTGAAAATAAAGAAATACTTTAGTGTATGTAATTTTTTATATAAAATATATGCATGTTGCAATTTAAAAAGATCACATTGAATTCATTAAAAGAGTGTGTTCTTTAAAGGAACTCCACATTTAATTTTTTATAAATTTTATAAATTTTTATAATTTTCTTGTTAAAGAAGTTTTCTTTAGAATATGGATATAAGATTTTTTTAATGTATGGTACTTTATATAGTTTCTATTTCACAAACATTACATGTACTTTATTAGAGTGATCAAATTAACTATTGTCATAAGCTTTTCTTATTATTCTTTAATTTTTCTAATACATCTCTGCCATTAGTTAGAAATGGATATTTTGGTATCTATTATGTTGAACTTCAAAGACATTAAGAAAAAGATAAAGCAATGGCTAATGTACTAAAGCATAATAATAAAAACAGCATATTATTAAAAACATTTCAACAAAATCTTACATTTGTATAACAGTTTATAGTTTTGAAAGTAATTTACAAAATATGACTTTTGATTTTCATAAAACTCTGTGATGTGGGAAAGGAAACTCCTTTTCTCCATTTTGTAGAAAAAGGTAACTGAAGCCAGGCAAATCAAGTGTTGTTAAAGGTGACACAGCTAGTACATTATAAATTTATAACTATATTTTAATTCTTAGTTTTAGAAAACTGATCTTTTTATTGAAGATGAATCAAATGACTAGGCCTCCAAATACTTAAATCTGTGACCTAGAACTTGCTGCTACCTATAAAGCCAATAACACTGGAACATTATTTGAAAAGCTTTAAATGTGAAGAAATCATTTTAAAGACAATACAAAATGTAAAAAAGTTAAGAGCGATAGTTTCCATCTATTGTTAAAAATACAAACTGTTACTATTGTTTGCTAATTACTCTAAATATTTTAAGTAGTTTTATATTTGACACATCTATTAACAAAATAAAATCATTGTTTTTATTTTTCATGGAAAAAAGTAATTAGTTTGTGTTTACATGCTATTTATTTTGCTTCTTTTAAATCTATTTGTAGCTCATTTCTTAGAAACAGTGATAACTGTTGTTATAATGGTAGTAAATAGATTGGTTCATTGCTATTCATTTCAGATGTCTACCATTACTTATTCATATTCTACATTTATAGACAGCAATAACAAAAACGAAGTAACTTAATAAGGCTTAAACTAATAGGATGAGTAATGACCTGATAAACAGACATAATGGAAACCAATGAATGTAGACAGAAAGTTCAAACATAAAAAGGTAAAAGGGCAAAGTTTGTCCCTTTTGTGCCAAGTGTTAATAAGTTAGTCCTTTTATACTTTTGAGGAACAGATATTTTCATGCAGTATCTAATGATTCTAGAAAAAGAGGTGGCAAACTGTGGTCTGTGGGCTGGCTACTTGCTTCTGTAAATAAAATTTTATTGGAATACAGTCATACCTATTCATTTGTATACTGTCTGCGGCAGGTTTAGCTCTCCAACGACACAGATAAGGAACAGTGTGACAGAAAATGTGAAACCTGTAGTCCTGAAATATTTACTTTGGCCCTATAAGGAAAAGAGTATAGAGGACTAAGGAAATTTTTCTATTAAGAAGTTTATATCTCTGATAAGAAAATCTAATTAAATAAACACTAAAAATGTTTGACCACAGTGGATACTTATCATTCATGGATGGCCAACACCTTTGCATGTCTTTTCATTTTTCTGGTTGTTTCTCACAATGAAGAATCTAAATTTTTGCTTTCAGCTACTAAGCCAATCCTACCAATCCAATTAGATCAATATGAGATATGACTGTGAAAGAATTTTATTGTTTATAACTAAGAGCACTAATAGATAAATAAAGTGATTCTGCTTATGAATATAAAGGAAAAATTCTAAAGCAAATATGATTCAGCATACTATTAATGAATAATCAGAACTTGATCAGGTATTGCAGGAATCAAGTGTGGTGAGATCAAATATTTCCCAAAATCCAAAGATATTTTAATATCAATACAAACTAGAAAGAAAAAGATCTGACTTCAATATGATAAAGAATATATCTCAAGGGTGGGGGGAACCGACTTTGTGGTGAAACACTAGAGGCATCTCTACCATAATTACTAAATAACATTCTTATACTTTTATCCAACTAATATGAGAGTAAAAAAACAGGTAGGTATAATGGAAAGGAGGGACTGAATATCAAAGCTGGTGGTGATGTTTCTAGAGGATATCAATAGAAATCAGTAAAACAGCAAAAAAGTTTAAGGAAGTGGGAGATCAAAAACCAAAATTTTTTTTTAAAAACTATGTATTGGTACATCAGTGAGAATTCTGGCAGGGAAATAAAGCTACTGCAATTATGGAAATATGATCTTTAATTTAGGAATTAGAGTTTATGTATTCTGGGAGAAGCTGAAGAAAAGTTATAGAAGATGATGCTGATCAGAAAAATAGCAACTAATCACAGTCCCTTTAGCACTAGCCTAGCAAGGGTGAATGAGAGCTTAGGGGAAATCTGACTGACCACCAAAATGGGTTGGCCAAGGGGTAGCTTTTGGAGAGGTCTGGAAACTGCTCTTTGTGAAGGAGTTGTTGCCTCTTTAAAAATAGAGGCTGCTGCTTCTCTGTGGACTCCACCCTCTTTGTGGGCTTACGTTTGGTGGTAAACATAGGTCGGTGGGTGATTGGCCAGGCACAAAGTTGGAAAGATGAGTAGGGATGAGAACAATGACAAACTATAGTAGATATAGAAAACAGCCATTACCCTTCAGGCTGAGATAAAACACCCACTAAAGAATCCCTGTTCCTCCCACTTCCCACACTGAGATCCCAGTTTCACTGAAGAGCAGAGTTGTGGACACAAGATAGCAGAGGAGTTTACTGAGATACTGTGCCAGGGGAACTCACAAGAAATATGCCCTTTGGAGTGCCAGGGGAAGCCTTCCCCAGAGAGGTTCTAAGTTTTGTAAGTTTACTGGAAAGGCTCCCTAGTGAGTGCTGGAAGGCACACTATAAGGTGCTGTGTGCCATTGTCATTGAGTGCTGCAAAAGTTGTGTGCTCTGCAGGAGTGTGAGGACAGGTGCTCACTGGAACCAGAAAGAGAAACCCCTCCTTCTTCAGTATCCTCTAATGACAAACATAACTTGGTGCCAACTGGAAAAGAACTAATATTTACAGTGTTCTACTATATTATTGCAGACCTGGAAATGAAGGACAGATTTGGAGCAGTGTCAATAAATTGGTAACTGGCTCACCAGCCATTTCACTCCTAGGTATTTATCTAAGGGAAATAAAAAGATATCTTTAAAGAGGACTTACAGAAGAATGTCTATATCAGCTTTATTTTGAATGTATCCAAATTGGAAATGCCACACAGTAGTAACAACTCAGAAATAAAAAGAAACTAAATTTTGATATTCATTAATATGGATGTCTTAAAAAAATTATGTTGAATCAAAGTGACCAGATATGGCATTTATTGAGAAGAGAAAGACTAAAGAATAGGATTTAGGGATAAAATTAAGAAATATAGATAAGGTCACATCTGGGTAAGAGTATTTTCTAAGCAAGAATATTATAAAAGAAATTATGGAGGAAAACATTGATAGATTTTACTACTTTTTGAATTATTTTGGAAAAGAACATTTATTTAAATTTTGTGGGCTTTAAAATAATAGGCATACATTTTGAGAAGTCTTACTATCTCTTGCTATTGTCTTTCTTTAAAAGATGTGTGTGCCTAGCTGTGAGCACTCATGTGCATATTTTTCTTTCAAATCATAAAAAAAATTTGAGGTATTGTTATAAAGAACATGTCCCACTTATAACATAATAAACTTATAATTTATTAAATATTTTATTATTTAAATTAAAACATTTAAGTATCTTTTCAAGAGCATAATTCTGTTGTGTAGTAACTTGATATCTGGTGAATATTACCGATCATTATTACTGTAATGAGAACTTTTTTGTAAAAGTAGCAAGGTATTCCTATGAATTTACCCACATGAAATATACCTGCCCAGCCCAGGGCCTTAAATAGAGATCTTTCCTGTGAGCTGGTTTCTTGTTTAATGATCTGTAAGTGCAACTGTTATTGCTTCTTTGCCTCTCATTTATGAGCACCATTATTTCCAACAGTGGGTTTGTCTTTGACAGACAATAAAGGTAGAAAAAATTTTTAAGCTTGTCAAGGGATTTATTGATATAAATGAGAGAGAAGTTGGGTCAAAATTAATGACAGTGTTTTTCCAGGTAGGATAAGGATAAAGAGAATATGTTTTTAAAATGCCAACTCATTTTAAGATATATGATTCTGACTTGGAACAATATCTTCCTTCTATTACTGTACTCTGGATTTCTGCAGTTTTATGCTATGTCTAAGAGTGACAAAGTTAAGCTACATAAACAAGCAAAGGGCATCAATCATGAAATTTATCATTTAAAAAATTTTGTAGGTACTGTTCTATGATCATCAAAACACAGTATTTGGAGTTAAAAATCTTTTTGTTCATTATCAAAATGAACCATGTTAGAAGGCATGGACATGATAAAATGAGTAATTATCAAAAACCAATCAAGTTTGTGTTGTTCATAGTAGTTTAGCAAATACACAATTTGAAGGCTTACTACTCCCTTGTCTCTCATCAGCAGAGAAGGAGGAGATGGAATCTGTAGAAAACATATGTTTATTTTATACCTTAAATTTTAAAAAGCCCCTATGGAGTAATTTCAGTAATAATAACCAAGTTTCTTTAATTGGAGAAAAATCATCACTCATATAGCTAATCAGTCTGATAAATGTTGTTGATGTTTGAGTTGAAACAGCAAATATTGACTGGAAGAACCATATCTGCTAACACAGAAATATTATAATCCCTAGAATTTTAAGTGAGTTTGCAACCTACATTCATATTTCTTTTCAGTATTAACCATAATTTCAAATTCTGTTATTTATTTTATGTATGTCTCTCATTTCTCTTGTTTATAGAAAAAATTTTTGATCTAGACTTTAGAACTGATAGAATTATAGCTTTTAATACTTTAATGACTTTCGAAGAGAGGAATAAAAGTAGAGTCAAATGGATTGTTGGCTGAAATGCCACTTTAGAAAATAGAGTTTGATTTATTTCAAGGATAGATTTAGTGAGAATAATAGAAAGTAGGTTTAAGAGCTAAAACTATGACTCTTAAGAAACTCCTGTTTCTTTGGGGTCTCAGGAATTGACTGCATGATGAGAATTTTGATGGCTGATCTTGCCACGGAGAACTTTGTAGATCTGGGGGCCTAGAATTCAACTTTTTTCTAGGTGCTAAAGATCACTGTCTCTCACTTTGCATCCACTATGATGTTTCTTATCAGTATTGACAAATGTGCTTATGAGACAAACTGTTAAGACTAAAGCTTAGGTAACTCACACAAAAAACTTGGAAGCTACAAAATACCTTTACTTCTGTGCTGTGAAATTACTGACTTAAATTTCTAGGGTAATTAACTCCAGGAAAATACCAATGCACATTACGTATTGAATTTCTGTTCAACTAATATAATTAACCAGTGTAGTGTTATAAGTGTTGGAAGATAGATTTTTAAAACAGAAATTAAACCGTTTTAGGAGCCAATTGACCCTTTGTGAAAATATTAATACCTAAGTTTAAAGTAGAAGAGATTCTTTATTATAGGAAGTATAGGAACCAAGAATCCAATTTCCTAAGTTTTATCTAATGAACTGTGTACATGCAGTAACCCTAAGCTATGGATCCTATATGGTTTGTCTCACCCATAATGTTGGCAAATTAATTTTTATCAGCTGACTTCTAGACCTCTAACATAAATTTGATAACTTCATTTTACTCTTGAGTAAAGAATGGTGTGATCACTTATAACTGATAGAATTATCACATAGTTGTCGTTGTTAGCATAGAACAGTAAAGAAGTCAGTAGCAGTTTCTGGATCTGTGCTTTGTTAGAAACATGGGTTCTGAGTTCTGACTTTAGATAGTTTTCACAAGGTGAACTTATATCATGCATACTTTGGTTTTCACAATGGAAAGCTGTAGTAACCGATAAGATGCTCCATATATCGAGGGTTGAATGTCCTGAGAGTTTTAATCTAAATTTCTCAGTTCAGAGTCTCTACTTTTGGCTCTGTATTCTTTCCAAGATTCCCCCAAAGCCTACTTCTTTACAGATATAGAGGTCTCTGCTTTAATTCCCTTCTGGATTTGAAGACCATGTAGATGAGAATAAATGAAGAAATCTTATTATAATAGTTTAGATTTTCAGCTGTTGAATTTCCCATGAAGTTCCGTTCTAGGTATTTTCAATACCCTTCTTTGAGTTTTGATAATTGAATATAGTTTTATCAACCCACTACAATAAACTATCATTTCAAAATATGTTTATATGTATAAATGTGCCTTCATATCAAATGGTTGTATGTTTCTATTTATCCCTTTTCTCTTTCTGGTTTTGCATTTCTTATGTGACAGGAATGGTTTAAAAAATTCTGTTTAATCAGATAGCATTATCATTAATTTGGAAAAGATTATGTTATAAGAATTTGAACATTTAAAATTTTAGTGGCAGCTATGGAAGTGTGGAAGTATGTTACATTTTGAAACTAGATTCTTCTTTAAAAGTTCTACATGGAAACAATAACATATGTTTAATTTTCTATTTTTTTGCTATATATCATATATATCATTTTTTCTAACAAGAGAAAAATGACCCCTCTCTTACTTTAAAAAATATTTTTTATTACTTTAAAAAATTTCTTCATGTTATAGAAAAATTGAGAAGTTATAAGAAGCAAATAATACAGTATCATTCATAATTCTAAGGAGTTTACAGTTGACGTATCTTTGTTAGTCCTTGTATGTGTGCGTGCTCGCAGATGAGCATACATCTTTATGTGGTTGAGATAGTATGGTATGAATCATGGTTTTTCACATATTATAAATATTTACTAATTCAAAGTTCTAAATGTATGAGTACTTCGATAAATAAGAAGATAATTCACCAACTCAAACGAGAAAAAAAAAAGTGATCCTGCCTTTCATGGGGGCAAAAATTTCTTAAAAGACAAAAATGGTAACAGGACTCTGGATAAAGATATTGATAGAATTACATTAAAGAAATACATTCTCTTATTACTCGATTTAAAATGAGACATAAAGCAATAGTGTACAATAAGTATAATCCAGAAAGAATTCATGATCAGATCTAGGTTATTAAAATATTAGCAAAAAAATGTTTCTATCATATTTTTTAAAGTATATTCATATCTTATTAACAAAAGAGATAATGCTCTTACATCAGTGAATATGTTCAAACTCTAAATGTGGACACAACTGCATAATCCCTTTCCTTGCACTTTCTTCTAGCACTCTGCTACCAACCCAGAAACAAGCCTTGAAATATGTTCAGAGCTGGTTTAACATTTTCTTGTCCAAAGGCTTCTTTTCTATTAATTATAACAAAAAGATAACTACAAATTGGTTAATTCACTAACCCTGCTTTTCTCATACATTGTTACTTTAAGACCTCTAAGATGTTAGATGTTGTGAAATAAGGAATGGATATTGTCTATGATAAACATAGGTACTCTACAAGATACCTATATAGAACCGTGGTCTATGCTGTCTTGTATATATTGATAGGCTAACAGGTAGCTATCCTCTTTATCTTTTTCTTCTTCCTCCTCTTCTGAGTGACTGTAGAAAGTATATTTATAAAGGGGTTATTTTGCTACCTCTACTTTTAGGCATTTAGCACTCATTTGTCTTATAAATACATTGCAATATTAATTAACTAAAGTGCATATAAAGAACAGTGGTTAGACAATCTGATCTTCAGTCCTGGGCATGGAACTTTTCCCTCTCTACTTCCCTCCCTTCCCTTGCTTCTTCCACCTAGTGAACTGTCAGTATTTTGCTCCAGAAGATCAAATTTAACAGTCCCAATTCCCAAAAGACAATCATCCCTATAAATTCCTAAAAAACAAAAGTTATTTTACATTCTCTACTTCTAACATATGTGTGCACTTCAAAGTATCTAGAAAGATTTGATATTTAAGTAGGGCTTAGGTTTGCCCACAGTATGTACCCATAACATTAAATAAAGTACACACATGGAACAAAGTCTATAATATAAAAACTTCTTGTAAATGGAAACATTCTGGCCTAGATTCCTTCCTTTTCTTACCTCTATCAACCCACTGATCAAATGTAAGCATCTGTAATGCTTAGAGGTGATCTTAATTTCACTTTAACAAGTTATTTTCAAAAGATGAATTTTAACTAACTTTTGTCATAGTTTACTAACTTTTGTCATGCAGTGACAAACTAACATCTAGAAAGATGAGATGCAAAATTATGCCTCATTTTCCCTTAATATTTACTATTCATACAGCAAATACACAGGCTTCTGTGATGAAGGTTAATCTTGCCTCACTATAAACATACTGGTGTGGGGCCTTTTGCACTTCTCTCCTCCAAAAGATAGTATTTCATATCAATTATAATAGCGCATTTACAAAATGTTTTGTATTACCATCTCTAATATAATCTGTGTACTTCCAGACTTCCAGAAAAGACTATGTTTTAAATAAGTACTTACATTTGTCTATTATGTGCTCAGTTGTGCTGACTAAACTACACACATGATAATAATTACATCTGAAGTGTCTCCTAAATAGGTACATTCTAGTCTAGAACACTTTACTTCTCCAATTCCTTGATTCTACTACCAACCCAGTGGTTGAGTATAGGCGTATATGTCACTCATATGTAGTTTTACAATTTTATTTATAAAAATCATTTGTAAATGATAACCTGTTTGTGAATTTTAACACAAACTGTACAAAATGTGTTAGTGTATTAACTCTGTTTTGGTCATACATTTGTCTGGTACATACACAGTATATACTGTATAGCAAAGTTAAAAAAAAATTATATACTGTATAGGGAATTGGATAATCAGAAATTTTCTAGTCTACGCTAGAAAAAGAATACTTTAAATTTCTCCCTTCCCTCCTTCTTCAACCCACTGAACAATATATTGCCCCAAAGTGTTATCGATTCCATTCCAAAGACATTATTTATTAATTTTAAAAAGATATTGACAAAGTATTGTTATTTTACTAACTTCACTTTAAAATACATCTTATACTTCTAAACATCTGGAAAGAATGATATTTCAAATAGAAACTTGTCCACTGTACAAACAGTACTGTTAAATAAAACTGTATAACAATGGTTCTAATTGGCAGTATTGTCTGAAAATTCCCTCACTTTCTTCTCTCTGCCACCAAAACAGTGGACAAGTACAAATGTCTGTAATTCTTAGAGGTAATTGAACAAATTCATTTTTTAAAGTCTTTTTTGGAGACAAGTTTTCTTACAAATTTTAAAACAAAGCATACAAAATGTGTTAACTTCATTTTTACTAAATCTACTTTGTCATACGTTGACAACTTTTAAAACATCTAGTGATTAGATGTTGCAAAATTAGGACTAATTTGTCCATTATATCCAGTACATAATTTCAAGCAAAATTCACATTACATACAGAAAAATGGTTTACTGAAGCTGTCAATCTATGAACACACTAGCAAATTATCTTTTGTAATTGTTTATTTCCTACTTCCTCTAGACCATTGCACATCAACAGTAGTACATTGCTCATATAAGTAGTTTAGTAATTCCATTTCCAAAAGATAGTATTTTCTACAATTTTCAGCTATGTATTTACAGTGATGTTTTACTACAGCTACTTTGAACGTAGACTAGGTGTTTCAAATAAGAGGTTTGTTCACTATGTACACAATAGCCTTGAATAAACTGCATATATGTAACAATAGTTATCATATAAAATTGTTTTTTAAATGTGAAAATTCTGACTTAAAATACATCCCATCTCTTGCTCCTCTACTAACCCAAGACTACGAGGCTCTAATTTTCAGAAGACAATCTTACTTATGGATTTTAACACAAAATATACTGGTTTTCCTGTTTTTCTTTTGTCATATGCTGGCAAACTCTTTATCAACTAGAAAGGCCAGATGTTATAAAATTAGGACTCATCTGTCCATTACAGGCACTATGAATACAGCAAAGCAGAACAAAATTATAGACACATGGAATGACAATCTTCACTCTAAACACACTGGTATAGAACCCTTTGTACTTCATTTTCTTCCCTTTTTCTCTGAAGCCTGTGGACAAATGATGTATACTGCTCAAAGAAGTGGCTTGGCTATTCAACTTAACAATTGTTATTTCAAAGAAATGTAATAAAAGTATTTAAAAACTGTTATTTTACTACCTACTTTTCATATGAAGCACTTTGGAACATCTAGAAAAATTAGCTATTTCAAAAAACGTACTTAGCACTGTCACTATACAGTAGTAAGGAATAAAAAGTATCACAAAGGGTGGTTTTAATATAAAGATAAGTCTACATATGTGTAGTTTGACATAGTAGCTTTTTCTTCTCCATGGCAGAATCAGCTCTCAGGATTCTCTTTCGTCATTATTCTCCTGTGTGATATGGGGATATATATTTTTCTTCTCTGGCATTTATAATTATATATATTTTTATGAATCCAGGTAGTACATTAGTTTTTAGCTCCCTTAAATATGAATTGAGTATATTAGGGATTATTTCTCTTCAGTTAACATACATCAATTCCTTCATCTTTTAAATCAGCCTTTCCATGGCCTTCTGATCCATCTTTTCTCTCTTAACCCTGTGATCAAATGCGAAAGTCACTTCTTGAGATAGTCTAACAACTCCATTTCTAGAAGTCATTCTCAGAAGGAACTTATTTTCTGTGATTAATTTTTTCTTTTATTTTAACTGAGTATTTACAAACCAGGTGATTTTTAACTCTGCTTTATTATACATAGGTGACTTCTTCACAACTATAAGGTCTAGATATAGACAAATAAATTGAATTTTAAAACGTTGGAGGATCAAATTGAGAGCAGTTCTTTTCATATTATATACACGGGGCTTCTTCAAAGATCAATGACTTCTCCCAAATGGTGGTGTGAACTTCCTGTTGGCCAAATCTTTCTTTCAATACCAAGGTCTAGCTGGCTGCTTTCCCACTTCCCCATTGTTTTACCAGCTCCAGACACCTGCTGGGCTATAGGCCTTTGCCCATCATTTTTGAGATAGAGTGGCATAATGCAATATTTATCTTTCTGTATTTGGGTTATTTTCACTTAGTATAATGTCTTCCAGGTTCATCTATGGCATCGCAAATGGCAGAGTTTTATTCTTTTTTATGACTGACCAATATTTCATTGTGTACATATACCATATTTTGTTTACTAATTTATTGGCTGATACTTAGGTATGCTCCATATCTTGGCTATTATGAATAATGCTGCAACAAACATGGGAATGCTGATTTCTCTTCAAGATACTAATTTAATTTCCTTTGGATATATCCTTAGAAGTCAGATTACTGGATATGATCAATTGATGGTAGTTCTATTTTTAATTTTATGAGGAACCTGAAGTGACTACCAATTTACATCGCCATCAACAGTGTATAAGGGTTCCCTTTTCTCCACATCCTTGCTAACACTTCTTATTACTTTTCTTTTTGATACTTGCCATCCTAACAGATGTAAGATGACATCTTATAGTTGTTTTGATTTGCATTTCACTGATAATTAGTGATGTTGAACAACTTTTTATGTTGGCCGTTGATGTATCTTGTTTGGACAAATGTATTTTCAGATCATTTGTCCATTTTTAAAAATTAGGTTAATGTTTGCTATTGAGTTGGATGAGTTTCTTATATTTTTGCATATTAACCTATTATGAGATATATGGTTTACAAATATTTTAAAATTAAATCTGGTCGATTATTTTTAATTTGGTTTATTATTTTTTTGTGCTTTTTTTTTTAATAATCATGTTAGTCATGCAGACATCTATTAAGTAGAGTTCGTCAAATAATAAACACATTAAAATAAAGATTGATTTAATTTTTTTTTATTATGGTAACATTGGTTAATGAAATCCAGTAGCTTTCAAGTGTACAATTCAACAGTAAGGCAAATATACATTGCATTGTGTGTTCACTGCCCACTGTTAGATATCTTTCTGTCATCACATATTTGACCACTTTTACCACATCTACCTCCCTTCTCCCCCTTCCCTCCACCCTCTTTTAACCACTAGTCTATTGTCCATGTCCATGAGTCTCTGTATGTTTGTCCTGTTTGTTTGTTGCTTTTAGGTTTATATCCCAATATAAGTGATATCATGTGGTTTTCAACTTTTTCTGTCTGGCTTATTTCTCTTAGCATGATTATCTCAAGTTCTATCCATGTTGTCAAAAATGGCAGTATTTTATCTCTTCTATGGCTGAGTAATATTCCATTGTATATATGTATCACAGGTTATTAATTCAGTCATCTATCGTAGGACACTTTGGTTGCTTCCATATCCTGGCCACTGTGAATAATGCTGTTATGAACATCAGTGTGCAAATATTTATGTTTTCAAGTGTTTAGGGGTAAATACTCAGTAGAGGGATTGCTGGATCATATGGTAGATCAATTCTTAGTTTTTTGAGGACTCTTCACACTGTTTTCCATAGTGGCTATACCAATTTGCAGTCCTACCAGCAGTGTATGAGGGTTCCTTTTTTCTCTGCATCCTCTCCAACACTTGTTATTATTTGTCCTATTGATTATAGCTATTCTAACAGGTGTGAGATGATATCTCATTGTGGTTTTGATTTGCATTTCTCTAACTGCTAGCAATGTTGAGTATTTTTTTATATACTTGTTGGACATTTGTATGTCTTCTTGGGAAAAGTGTCTTTTTAGGTCCTCTCTCATTTTTAAATTGGATCTTTTGTTGTTGTTGTTACTATTGAGTTGTATGAGCTCTTTGTATATTTGATGTTAGGCGCTTATTGGAGGCATTGCTTGCAAATGCATTTTTCCATTCAGATGGTTGTCTCTTTACCTTGTTGACAGTTTCTTTCTTGTGCAGAAGCTTTTCAGTTTGATGTAGTCCCAGTCGTTTATTTTTGCTTTTACTTCCATTGACTTTGATGTCAAATTCATAAAATTCTCTTTAAGTCCCAGTCATTTATTTTTGCTTTTACTTCCATTGACTTTGATTTCAAATTCATAAAATTCTCTTTAAGTCCAAAGTTCATGAGTTTACTTCCATGTTTCCTTCTCTGCAATTTATTGTTTCAGGTCTTATATTCAGGTCCTTAATCTGTTATGAGTTAATTTTGGTGTGAGGTGATAGACAACAGTCTAGTTTCATTCTTTTGCAAGTGGCTTTTTAGTTTTCCCAACACCATTTATTGAAGAGGCTTTCCTTGCTTCACTTTATGTTTTTGGCTCTTTTGTTGAAAATTATTTGACCATATAAATATGGGTTTACTTCTGGACTCTCAATTCTGTTCCACTGGTCTGTGTGTCTGGTTTGCTGCCAATACCATGCCATTTTAATTATTGTCTCTTTGTAGTATAATTTGATGTCAGGTAGCATGATGCCTCTAGCCTCGTTCTTTTTTTCTCAGAATGGCGTTGGCAATTTGGGATCTTTTGTGCTTCCATACAAATCTGATGATTTTTTGTTCTATTTCTTTAAAAAATGCCGATGGGATTTTGATGGGGATTGCATTAAATCTTTATAATGCTTTAGGCAATACAGTCATTTTAACTATGTTTGGTCTTCCAATCCAAGAACAGAGAATCTCTTTTCATATATTTTTATCTTATTTGATTTCTTTTAATAGGGTCTTATAATTTTCATCATATAAATCCTTCACATGTTTTGTTAAATTTATTCCTAGGTATTTCATTCTTTTTGTTGCATTTGCAAAATAAATTTTTTTTTTCCATTTTCTTTTCTGATACTTCATTATTAAAGTATAGGAATGCTATGGATTTTTGAACATTGATTTTTGTATCCAGGATCTTCACGAATCTTATACGAATGTTATATGACCAAAGAAAGTGCTTAAAGCCTTGGAGAATTTCATAAGAACTATTCATTTAAGAAAATACATCAATAAAACATCCATCAGAAAAATATGATATAATATATTCAAACATGAACATAACATTTTGATATTTTGTAAAATAAAACTTAGTGTCCCTAAAAATGTCATGTCCAGAAGACTTCATATCTTGGTAATTCCAGTTTAACAAAACCAAGTTTAAATGACTCATTAATTAAACTGTATGATCAATGTACCTGGAACACATTAGGTAGTCTTACAGTATAGTTTTTAAGTTCTTTTATTAAGATTTTTGAAAAGATACAGTATACTCGTGATATTTGAAGAATCTATATATTTGTCTTCAACAATCCTGCAGCATCAATGGTCAGCTAGCTATTTCAATTATACCAAAGGCTTACCCAGCAGAAAGTGTAAAGATTAGTTAGTTCTTGAATAATATCTAAGCTATCACCTTAATAGCAAACTTGTATTTAATGGCAGCTTAGAATATTTATTTTATTATGATGAAATACAACAAAGGCAGTATTGGGGGTAAGGAAAATAATTAGCAGTTCATTTTGTTCTAAGGCAATTTTAGAGCGTGCTAAGATGAAATAAATGTTGAGTACACAGAGGAGCAGCAGGTAAATCTCATAGGGAACACAAGGACTGCTCTCTAGAATGAGTGACTCTTACCTCAGCAAATTTCCAGAAGGGTAGGAGATGGTTAGAGAGGGAAGGGTAAATTTCTGGCTAAGAGGGCAGTTTGAGAAAGATTGGAGTGTCAGAAACAATTCCAGAAACAGTAGATGTCTCAAGAGGTTAGAAAGAAGTATGCATATTGGGAATTGGCTAAAAAGTAAAAAAAAAAAAAAATTAAAATGAATTGAAATGACAGAGAAGCATTTATTAAAAAAGAAAGTAAAAGCTACATTTTCAGCTCTGATCATAGCTATAAGAGAACCATCTCCATTTTGAGGTGCCACAAAATAAAAAGCAATTACAAACACAAGCTTTAGATGTAAAAAACATTAGGGTGAGTGATGGACACTAGGACTCTTTTGGAAACTCTGCTTTCCACAATTTAATTTCTGTTTAAAATGGGGCTTCTAGTGCTGCTCTGGAAATTTTAAGGCAACACTTTTCATGCTGTGAAAATCTCGTGGCTGTTTTTGTCCTTTATTGACATTTTACATATTAGGAGAAAGCACCCAAGGAAATCAGTGACCTCATTGATTTTCTGCACATTACAAAGTAATAATTTGAGATTGTAGTTTGCTTTTGTTCTTTTAAGACATAAGGAGAAACTGGCTGAAAAGCATATTTTTGCTCACATAGTCTGAGAAGACATAGACATCTATTATATTATTTATGGGTCATGACTTTTCTCCTTGTAAATTAAAAAATACTTTCATATAAATATTGTTATGTCTGCAATGAATATGTATGTAAGGTGGAGGCGGCTACTTAACATTTGAAGGGTTATAATGAGAAATGCCTACGACAGAAGTAAGAAAATGACATAAACACTTCAAATATATAACCAGAATCTATGTAAAGTGATGATTAACATAATTCCTTATTGGTGAAATAAGCAATGCTTCGGGTACATGGTTCTCTATCACTCCTGAATAAATGAGATATTAGTATCACATAAGCTCCATAGTCCATTGCGACCAATCCTAAAATTCTAGAGCTTCATTTGGTCTTGCCTTTTCACTTTTCATAGGAAACTCTGTCATCTCACTTGACTGGAATATTGATGGGTCTTGACATCAAATGTCTTTGCTTCCACATAGGGCTTTTATAGTCATTTAATATCCCATTTGCTAAAATTTCATTGTTGCATACTTCATATTAATGTTTTATGCTTCTGGCACCTGCTTTTTTCACATTTTTGTCTCTAATTATTTTTCTTAAGTTTTTGTCATCTTAATTGCTGATGGAAATAAATATACCCAAAAAGTAGGTGGTGTATTCTTTTCATCTATAGCTTCAGAAAAGTACATAGTTTTTGGAATCACCAAATTCATTCTCAAAAATGGTAAAATGATAATATTGCAAAAGTGTTCATTATACTCCTTGGTTCATTATGGAAATTTGAGTGAAGATGAATCATCAACCCCCTCTTTTGTTGTTGTCATTGTTAATAAAACCAACTTTGAAAATCTAATTTGTAAAAATATAAATCTGAAACAAAATCTGTGAAGATTTCAAAGTTGTTGCTATGACCTATGAAATATAACCAATAACTTCAAAAAGTCTGATTTGTGATTTAATAAAGTGGTTTCTTAAGAATGTTTAAATTTATGTTTTTTTTTTGTATTCTAGAAGCTATAGATAATTGTGAGATTATTTTTTAAAGCCAAAAGAAATTCTTTTGAATTTATTTTCTATTTGTGTAAAAGATAAAATAAATTTTACTCTTGGATTTTTTATTCAAAGAGAGAGTTTGAGAAACTGTTTCTCATTTAACTATATGGAGCATACTTTCAATACAAAGATCTAATTGCAGTATCTGAGAACAAAAAGTGGATCTTTCTTTAATATTACAAAAGTAAGTTGTATGACTATGTATTTGTCAGAATTTGGTCTGCATTTCATATTCATTGAAACATACTGCCTGGCAGGATACATAAGGTTTGCATACTTATAGTGGTCACATAATTCTCTATGACAATTTTGACTTATATATTTGTTCCAGCATAATTATTAATAGTACCCCCTTTTTACTCTCAAAATGTCTTTTTCTTTGAATGATAAATTATATGGTGTATGTATAGTTTTCTGCACACCCACACACTCTACTAACTCTTGATGCTTCTCAGTAATTAACAAGGGAACATGATAAGTGTCACATAACCAGCTCTTGGTTTAAGTCTGTGTACAACCATAATAGTTCAGATCTTTGATGAATAGAAGAACCAGAGAAAATGATATTTCTTACTTTTTAAATACAGGTTCCAGTTTACATGGTACCTCAGGCTGGAAAACTTTTTGTCTTTGCTTCCAAATGGAAATAGTATATTATCCCAAGAAGATTAAATTTATTAAGCATGACCCATTCTCAGTGTCTAGTTTACATTCCACTCTATATAAAAGAATGACTTTTCTTGAAGTGGTATGCAGCTATGTCACTGTCCTTTTTAATAATTTTTAAATGTCTCACCATCACCTTTATAATTAAGTCTAAAATATTGAATATCATCATTAAAATTATTTAAATCTCTAAGGCCACTCCCTTTCATATTCAAATGTTCAAGTGTCTTTATAATATTCCCTTTGGATTCATCCCATGAACACCTCAATACAGAATGTGGCAAACTAATCTGTCAACATTTCCCATAATCCTGTCCTTCCATCTGTATTATTTTAGATGTTGGCAACACTATTAACCCATACTCAAATATATGGTTGTTTTCCTTTCTTGTTGTTTTTTAAGGATATCTTACTATAACAACAAACTCCAAAGTGTATAATTACTCAAACATGATAGACACTGGTTTCCCATTCAGTGGTGTTATGAATGGGTGGGACCATCTCTTCCAAGAAGTGATTTAGAAACCAGTCAGGGTTTCATTATCTTCTGTTACCAGTGAAAAAGAAAAGAACATGGATGCTCAGTTATGATAGGAGTGGCATGAAATAGAATGTGTCACTTCTACTCATATTTCATTGATTAGAATTTAGTAACATGGTTTCACCAAAGTCATGAAGTCCAGCTGAGTGCTCAGGAAGAAAAGGAAGTAGGTTTGGTAAAGAGCTGGCTACTAGTCATTGTCATACTTTTTCATAATCACCATCTTGCCCATTGCAATATTTCACTCACATCAATTTTATTTCTTAAATATTTGTTAATTGTTTTCTCTCTAGTCTTACCAGTACTACTCATCATCATCTCTCCTCAAAAGTGAAACAATGATCTCCTAAATCAAACACTCTATAGTAAGTGTTCTAGTTAGCATGATCTTCTCCAGAAAGCTTTCCTGAACACTTTGGCTCAGCTAAATGTACCCTTTTCTGCCTCCAAAGCACTCCATGCAGGGTTATATATATATATAAACATATATAGACACACATACACACATATTCATATCCATCCTCTTTACTGCTCTATGAAATCTTCAAGAAGATTGATTTTTTAAAAAAATTTCAGTGTCTTCAGTACCCTGTATAACTTTTGCATGGATAATATGTAGTGCTTACTTTAATGAAGAAGGAATGAATGAGTTGTTCTGCTGATGTTACTTCTTCTGGGAGATATAAAAAAAGAGTTTTTCATTAAAGTATATAGTTTGTGTATATTGACTTATATTCTGAGTAAACTATTCAGTTCCTTTGTTTTTTGTCTTTCACTAACTGATCTTATTCCTTTTCCAAGCATTCTCTTTTTCTCTTACCTACCAGCCCAATAAATTTTTTTTCTAGTCTTCAAGAAAGGAACTTTGTTCTTATGATATTTTCTCCACTGCCTTTTTTCAGGTCATTCCCAGGTTTCTAATCCTGAGTACTATGATATCTACAATTTTATTAAAATATTCAAAATGGATTTTCCAAGATGTGTGTTTGGTGTTTGAAGTTAGTCTCTAAGGGCATTCAGTTGGATTCATTGGAATATGTGCTCTAGGTGTTATCAACTAACCTTTAATTAGACCTAGAGGACATCTTACAAGTGCTTCAACTCTGTTAACCTGCAGTCACCACCAGAGATGCGTTTATGTTCATAACGAATGTTAGAAATAGCTGAATAGCTTTTCATGAAGTGACTTGTTAATTAGCAGAATAGATATTAAAAGTGAGATTTTACTGGTGACGTTATTAGATTGGGTCTACTATTGTAGTACTTTTTTTGTGTGTGTACAAAAAGAGTATAAAAACTGTCATCTATCCTAAAACCTATATGGATCTCTAGGGTTAATCCATAAATGGTTCTATAATCTTGTTCCTAACGAGAAGGTTTCTTGATCTACTACTTAGAGTTGGCTGCATCTGATACTAGAATGTTGTCATATTTGCCTCTAGGAAGACTTCTATTTTTAATGTACACAAAAGAACAGAAAGCTTCAAGATTTAAGTGTATGGCTTTTTTGTGTGCCCTAGTTGCCAATGAATGGTGGCACATGTGGCAAAATTTGGGCAAAGATTTGCTTCTCTTATGGGGGAGCAGCCAATTCTTAACTATTTCCATCGGAAACTCTCCAAATTTAACTGCGTGTATATACAAATTAAAGTAGACCAGTTTATTACACGAGGCTTTTGAATTCATGATACTACTCCCAATACCCAAGAATTGACTATTTTTCTTTTGTTTGTTTCTTCTTTGTCAACCTTTATTTAAGGCAAGTAATGAGAATTCCTAGCACCTTGAATGGGGAAGAGCTAGATAAAATAAAGAAATGCCAAGAACACAAATTATTGCTTAATTATTTAAAAAATATAACCTTAATGTAGATGTTTGCCAACTTAAATCTTATGAAGACAACCTCTATATTATCTATCTGCCAAATAAAGCATTTTAAATCTTTTTTATAAGAATAAAATAAAAGGTGTAATAACTTCTTATTTCATTCTCACCCTTCTCAATTTTTATTTTTAATGTTTTGGATGTCTAAATCTCTCTACTAGGTACCTTTAAAATCAGAAAATATGTTTCTGAGGGACTCTTTAATTTTTTTCCTCAGCATTCTGAGAGACTTATAATATATATGAGAATGCTCTCAAACCTACAGTTCAGGTTTATGCACTGCAAGCATTGTGTCAACTATTGTTTTATACTTGGCCTTCTTTACACATTTATATTGCTTGGTCCCTGTAGATATTTAAATTAGCACACTCGCTTTGGAAAGTTAGCAGGCATTTCAAATATACTAAAATAATTTTAATAGTGAACCATTATTCAGTTTTAATTTAAAACAAATGTGCACTAAACAACATAGGGCAAGAATTGAGATTGGGAAGTCTTTAGGTACATGTATATCTATTGCAAGGAATTCTTTTCAATTACTATTCCAGAACTAAAGAAATTCTTTCTACACTTTGAACTTCCCAGCTGGGAATCCCATACACCCTGCCAGGCAACACAATATTTTTTTTGTTATCATCATTTTAATCTTGTATGCAATATTCTGTTATGTAGTATTAGCAGTTCTTTCCTAATTTAGCAGAAGGTCATGGTCTGTGATATTCCCATTAAATTTTAATATATAAACTGAGCAATCTCCTGCTGCTGTTGACATAGATTTAGATTTTTCATGCTTATTTCTGGTACATGTGCTGCTAATGCACAAGGGGTATGAAAAGATTCAATTTCCTCATCTGTAAAATAAGGATGACAGTATTAGATATCTTTTAGGTCCTTTCAAACTCTAAAGTTTTATTATTCTAATAATGTAAGTTTAAACCACATTAGTAAGAGTAATAGCTTTTGTTAGCCTAGTCTGTAGCACAGTTTTTGTAAATGGCCTACTTTGCTTAGAAATAATTGACTAATTTCTTTTCTTACCAAAATTTACCTAAAGTGTGTTATTCTAACTCTCAAGCCCTGAAATTTCATTTCTTTGTAGAATATTGAAAAAATTATTTATATGTGCAGCTGACCTTCCTTTCTAGCAAGTAAGCTTCTTGAAATATGATTTCTAATTCACCTTCAGCTCTTACGGTATATTGTTTTGTCACTAGTAAATGTTTAATAAAGTCTCTTAAGTGAATGAATGAACACATAACTTTTGTATTTCACATTACAATTTACAAAGTGCTCTCATTGTCCATTATCTAATACAGAACTATGAAATGTTAAGTTAAAGGGACATTGGAGTTGGTTTCCATTGGTTCTCAACTGGGATGATTTGGGCCCCCAGTAGATTTTTTGGCAAAATCTGAAGACATCTTTCATTGCTATAACTGAGGTGTGGATGTTCCTGGTATCTAGTGGATACAGACTAAGCATCCTACATAATTCCCTGCACAGTCTCCACAAGAAAGAATTATTGACCCAATAGGTCAAAAATGCTGAGACTGAGAAACTCTGCCCTCATTTTATAAGTGAGATAACTGAAATACTGAGAAGTTAAACAAAAATTTTAAGGTAATCTTTAAATCCTTTGCTTTTGCTTAATAAGTTGATTCTCAGTAAATCTTTCAAAAGAAGTGGGAATATTTTTCTCAATTAATAAGTGTGAAAAATGGAGTCTTGGAAAATTTATAGTCAATGTCACACAAGTAACAGAACTGAGATTTGTAACTACAACATATCAGCTATGCATTTAGGAATATAATAGGTCCAAAATGATTCACGATATGCAGAGAAAGAGTATTCATGTTATTTTACTTTTTCTAAAGGTCCTGGTCATCACTTGCCAAGCCCAGTGGAAGTTCGATATCACTTATTATGGGGGATTTGCAGTCATTAGACTATAGAAGAACTTCAGGATTTATATAATACTGAGAAAACTGTGTAGATAAACTTGCTTTTAGTACAAAGTGCCTGGCATGTAGAAAGTACTCATTAAATAATTCAGTGAATGATAATCACCTTTCATTGTTCTTCAGTTGCTAGCTACTGCCCTGAAATGATAGAGTTGTACTGCCTGTTAGGCATCGATTCTCTGGGAAGACTGCAGTTTGGCTTCTTCCCAGAGCTTCATAGTCCAAAAAAGCACAAGATAGGTCACAGAAATCTTTACTAAATGCCTATGCACTACCTCTTAGTGACCAGTCTCTCGTATATGCATATGGGCTTTTACATTAGAGGTTTTGCCTCTTGTACAAGAAAGTGTCTTGACAGGGACCTAATGAGCCAAAAGCTATACCCTCTTCTCATGCCCAGCTTCAGGAAAACATCTTGTGTGGAGACTTACTCCCTCAGTAACACATGTTTTATTCTCTCTTTATTTTAGCTATTCGTACTTTAAACCTCTTGTATAAATGCTTTTGAAAACACAATATTTGTTATCTCTCTCATGGCACAAGGGGAACCCAGATTTTAAAGACATAGCCCTTTTGGGATAGACACTAGGGGAAGGAAATTTCTATTACTTTGCAGTGTAGTAATCCTGTACCAAAAAAAAAAAAAAAAAAAAAAAAAAAAAAAAAAAAAAAAAAGAAAAAAGAAAAAGAAAAAAAGAACAAACAAGAAAAGAAAAACAAAAAAAGAAAAAATGTGTTCATATCTTTGCCACATTTTGTTACCTTTATCTTTTAATAAATTATGAATTTAAAGAAAACTCTTGTTAATTCAGGGTGGTTTTTTTTTAGGCTATATTACATGGTCGACAAGCTTAAAGTTGTACACTCTAAGTATATATAAACTAACTGTATTATATCAGAGTGAAAACAACTATTAGCTACATGGGTATATATGTACTCTTAGACTGCAAAAGAAAGTTATATTGGTTTTTAAACTGCCTTAATGACAGGAGAGAAAAAAGTACATGAAGAATGATAAATGTATGAAAAAAATTAAAAGAAACTTTCAAAGTAGATAGTAAAGAGGAATATTTCACAGATGCTTAACTTTTGAATACACATTGATTTATTAGGAAACTCATTTTCATTAGATCTAAGGAAAACATCACTGCAAGCAGTCTTCTTGGAAATACATTTACGCATTTTTTTGAGCTGTAATAGTCTCCTGGAACAAATATATGATTTGTACACTTGTTTGAGGATAACCTATTGAGAAAATGTCTTTTTTTTTTTTTAGATCCAGACATTCTTTTGTGGCTTTATGGTATTAGTTTCAATAAATATATAATTTTTATACAAGGAACTATGTTAAGTGTCCAATACTTTAGATTATATTATACTAATCAGTTTTATAATTAGAAATTATTTGTTATTCTTTTATTCATTATTAGTTCATTTTGAAAAGAATAATTATGCTATTTTTCCTAAATATTTTTTAAAATAGATATTTTTAGGTAAAACTTTTTTTCAATTCTTTGTTTTTGTTTTTGTAACTCGTGTGCTTATTTTTTTCTTCAGGCATTTTATACAGAAAAAGAAAATACTAAATTATAGAAAGCACATTAATAGTGAATAATGTTCCATTCTGTCAACAATTTGATTCTTCTAATACATTTCTAGGGGAAAATTGAAGTATTAAATGGAGGCATAATTATATATTATTGCCACTAGGGACAAGTTGACATTAGTCTCTTAAGTTTTCATGATGGATACAACTGAAAGATAGTTTAACAATAAAATAACACATTTTATTTTTGGTCATGTTTCAAACCTTTTCTAAGCTTTGTTTGATAAATACTTAGCATCAAGTACAAGATGGGCTTCAAGTAACTATAGATTAAGTAACAAACAGTTGTATTTTTTCCTTCTGTATTTCTCCCAGGGCATAGCATTAAAGTATTGCTCAGTACTTACCAAAATATCAGACATATTATCTTACAGAGAATCTGTTCGAAAACTTTTTATTAGAGACAGTAAAAAAATCATCAATATTATTACTTTTAATAGTCTTTCTTTTTATATTTGTATTATTTAAAAATTCCATTTTTCACATAAGAATGAAGATTGCTAAAAAATTGTAGTTATGCACGATCTTGGAAAAAGCAAGGGCAGCAGAGCTATATTTCCACGCTTTTCTTAGGTCTTGTATGATTCTATAAGTAAATTGTTGTACAGATATATGTATCCTTTAGTATAATTATTTACAATCTACATTTTGTGTTATCCTTTTGGTAACAGATGTATAGCACTACCTTTCCTAATTGAAAATTTCAATTTAACATGAAGAATCACTTAGAATTCGCATTTCAAAACAGTGCAATAAAAAATCATTAAGATTTCTGTTAACTATCCCAATTTTAGCTAGCAGTTATCTCAACATCAATGCTAAACAAAAGCTCAGACATTAGTGATTCAGTGTTTTTATATTATTATTATTAAAAATTGTTGGTGTGTTGCCCAGCTTCTATCTTCCTACTCACTCTTACTTTCCTTTTTAAAATTTTTCTTTAGGCAATCTCCTCTTATCCACTCAGTCCAAACTTTATTATCTAAGGAAAACCTCACTCCTCAGGAACCTAGGTTCACATCTATCTTAACAAGGAATTTTCCTGACCTTAAAATGTTGGTTTAGGAATAGGTACATACTTTTTTACAGGAGTCAGTTAGCTTCAAGGGAACGTTTACTGGAGGCTTCTGCCATTTACTGTTCTTCACACATGGACACCATTGCATGCAGATATTAATCCTAGATCTGCAGTGGCCATATTGTTAACTGGTCAGAGAACAGAAGCAATACACAGAAGGGAAAGCTAAGAGCTAAAATCAGAACACTTATTAAATCATGTCTAATTCCAACCCTACCCCTGGAGTTTTTTTTTCCCACAAGATCCAACAGTTTTCATGATGTTTTATATTAGTTTGAGTTGGATTTCTCATTACTTAAAACTGACATCCAAAGTGAAACATGTGGGAACATTGAACTTTTCAAGGTATTTTCCATTGGTTAGCTGAAATAATTTTCACATTGGCTAGTAAATGGATTTTTTGAGGTCATGCAACAATGTTAATAACTGAGGGTAGCATTGCTTTATAGCAAACTGAAAGCTGGACTTGAGAGCCCATTGGGCAGGGCTGGGTTCATAGTTGCACAGGGTCCTGAACTTAGAAATATCCCATGCTTGCTTTAATGCTTTGCTGTTGTCTCTTAAAATTAATTTTTGAATTAATTTTAATTTGAATATTTTAATTTTGTACTAAGCCCTGCACATTATTTAGGTGATCCTGCAGGGGATGATGCCTAAATGGGAGATCCCAGGTGGAACACAGATATAGGTCTTCAAAATACACTGAAACAGAATTATCTCAAAGATCTGGTCAGTTGGGAAATGGCAAGAATGCATTGCTTGAGGAGGAGTAAACTTGGCTGATTTAAATGCTGATTCTTCTTGTTACCTTCAGAGCCCACGTTGGGCTCAAAGACTGAGACTGTATGAGATTAAGACTTTTTTCTGAAAGCTAAAGATACCTAAGAAGAAAGAATTAGGTAGGTCATTACAGAATAATTTAGAATGTGTATTTTTCAGTTTCGGACTGTCTACACTGCAGTATGGGAGAAGAACCTGAAAATTAAATGTTCTTTAACTAAATTTTACCTTGACAAAAGCTAATTTTTAAAACTTAAATGTGTATATGCCTTATTTTCTTAAAAAATTGTATACTTATATTATTAAAAAAACATTATTTTAAAAGTCTTTAGCATCAATACTCTATGAGGGCACACTATAAAGTCTTTTTCTACTAATAAAAAAGTGAGTTCTGATGGTTAGGTGTAGTGGACCAAATGGTTGCCTCAAAGATATGTTCATAATCTAATCCCAGCAACTGTGAATATTACTTACATGGCAAAAGATGTGATTAAGAATCTTCAGAGGAGTGCTTATTCTAGATTATCCAGGTGGGCCCTAAATGCTATCACATGCATCCTTCAAGAGAGACAAGGGGAATTTTGACAAAAACACTCAGAGGAGCAAGGTATATGAAGACAGAGATAAGGTCCCAAGCTAAGGAATGACAATGCCATTGGAAACTGGAAAAGGCAAGGAAAAGATTTTCTCCTCAAGTCTTCATTTCTGCTGACAGCTTGATTTTAACTTGGTAAAACTATTTTCAGACTTTGGGCCTGAATTGTGAGGATAAATATCTATTGTTTTAAGTCACCAAGTTTGTAGTAATGTTTTTATACCAGCCACAGGAAACTAATAGAGTATGCTGTTATAGATGTTGAACAATAATGACATTTAATATTTTATTAAGAAAAAGATAAATGTTTGCTATTTGAGTATGGGATGGGTGTGACAGATGAATGAACGATATTATTTAAAGGTCAGTACCTCACAGGAAGCATGGATACTATTAAAAGCATCCAATTTAAAGTCTGGGGGAAGGTTTTGCTAAAGGTAAAAAAGTACCATGTGTTTAATTGAGGGATTCAGTCCAACACCAGAAGCTAAACATGACTCACTGGCAATGGCAATGAGCTTATTAGATGTGGTAAATGTTTTCAGGACAGCTATACAGGAAATTGATAGTTATTAATATTTAATGATTCATTTATGCTTGGCAGGCTATCAACCCTGGTACAGACTAGTTCACCCACAGAATAGTTTTTTTACTCTTGGAAATATTTTGATTGTTGTGTATATGGGTAATAGGATTATTTTTAACCCACACATTTGAAACTGTAACTTTGTATAGATGTAGCTCATTTGAAATATTTATATCAGTACCCCTTTTTATAACCTCAAAATAGACAAACATAATTAATTAAATATTTATATTTTAGTTTATTGCATCATGAATTTGAAATGAGATGTAATAAAGTCCAATAGTTTTTTTAAAAAACTGGACATAAAAAGAAGAAACTTATAATTAGGAATGCAAGATTTTCAGCACTGACAGTTTATATGACACAAATGCCCTAGCCATGTAGGTGATTTTTCACACTTCCTTTTACACCTTATCAAATTGTTCAATTAGTTAGTCTGTTCGTTATGAAACTAAAGTTATTTCTATGTATATCACTGCATCTCTATTAGTCTTTTATTTATTTAATTATAAAAATAGGAATTGAAGATATTCTTAAAATATCAGGGGAAATAACAATCAGGTACCTGAATAGGAAATAAGATAATAGACCCAAATGAATATCCACTTGTTTGTTTTCTAAAAGAAAAAGAAAAGTAAAATATTTATTTAACACCTGAAGAATACAGACAACAAAGATAAAGGAATGAATAAGACGTAGCCACTGCCCCAAAGTTCATAGATCCTTGGTGGGTGTGGGAGAGGTGCAGAGACTCAAATCAGTTTGTTACCTGGATTATGTCTCTGATGTTGTTTCTTACCTTACTTCTCTCTTACTTCAGCCACACTAGTCTCTTTACATTTCCTCAGGCAGCTCAACTGTATTCCTTCCTTATTGCTTTTGTACTTGCCATCTCCTATGCCCAGAATGCTCTTTTCCCACATTTTAGGTCAGATTTTCCTAGAAGTAAACACTGAGCCAAGGACTCAAGTGCAATTAATACCTGAGAGGGAAGGAAGGCACTAAGGAAGTGTTCCTTCCCACTGGAACATGAATTGCATATGAAGAAAGGAACCAGATTTTTGTTATTTTCACACTATTCAGTCATTGGCTTTGGATGCCTTGCGGGAGGAGAGGAAGTATTGGTAAACAGAATCCCCTTGGCTCTCTACACATAGAGGAAATCCTCTAAAGAAGGCATGATAGTGTGATTTATAATAATAAATATATATTTGGTCTTTCTCCTATTCCTGGCACAGAGCTTCTAAAACCACTGGAATTTCCTAAGTGATAAGGGTGATAACAGTGTCTTGATATTCATAAGAAACCTCTTTAACACAACTTAACTTAATTCGCAATCAGTGAGGTAACTCTTGGAAAGTAAGGATAGGTGCTGGTCACAAGAAAAACCAATCATGTGTTTAAATGCTTGAAACTTTCAATCCCACCCTGAGACCTTTGGAGAAGGAGATTCAGTTTCATCACCAATTGCCAATAATTTAATCATGCCTTTGTAATAAAGCTTCCGTAAAAAATAAGAAAAAGAGAATATTCACAAAGCTTCTGGTTTGGTAAACACCTGTAGATTTGGGGCAATGGCATGTTCTGAGAGCATGGAAGCTCTATGTCCCTTTCCACATACCTTGTCCAATGCATCTCTTCCATCTGGCTGTCCCTGGATTATATTCTGTTATAACAAAATGGTGACATAGTAAATAACATCTTTCACTGGGTTCAGTGAGCAGGGGTTCATTAGAACCGCTGATCAATAGCCAGTCAGTCAGAAGAATGGGTAAGAGCCTGGACTTGTGATTGGTATTAGAAGTGGGGGCTGAAGAAGCTCTCTGAAAGGACTAAGCCCATAATCTGTGGGATCTGATGCTATCTCCAGGTAGATAGTGTCAGAATTGAGTTAATTGTTTGGTGGTATGGAAGAAAAGCCACATAAGAATTGTTATCAGAATTGGAGAAGGTCTCTGCTGTGACCTACTAAGAAGCTAGAATCTGTACCCTGATCCAAGGATACCACACATGGCTCTGGGCCCATTTCCTCACTCTCTCTGATCTCTGTTCCATGCTCCACAAGATAGAGGACTTCATTTACTCCCCAGTCCAAGGTACCCACTCGTACCTCTTATTCATTTATTTTGATTTATTTTTTATTGTAACACTCATTAATCTATGGTATTATATATTTCTTTGTTTATTTTCTGTTTCTCCTCCTTCTCCCTGCACCTGCCCTGCTCCACCACAAAGACACACTGTCCTCACTGTAATGTAAGCTGCATGGGTATAAGGACTTTTTTTTTTGACTGTTACATATGCAGTTCATAAGTCAGTCTGCTTAAAAAAAATCTTCAAAAATAATTGTTGGATGTATCAACCTAAATAAAGAAGGTAAATGGAGGCAAGTTCAAATAGCCAGAAATAGTTTTTTTGGGAATAATAGAGATTACAATTTTAAAACAGCATACTGTAGCAAGCTACAGGTGAGCCCACTAAGGACTTGGGGTAGGCTGTATTTATGGGCAAGGAGTGAAAAGAGGGGCAGATCCAGTCTGAGTCTTAGCAGTAAGTTCATTGGCTTGAGGATAAAGAGAGAGATCTCATGGTGGATGTTCATTAGTCAGGAGAAAAGTAATAGTCTGTAAATCAGGCATTTATCAGGTGCTAATATTTTACTAATTAAGTTATATTTTTCTGAGGTGCATGCATGAGAGTCTTCATTGCATATCCTCTGGTTTCATTTTAGGTTGAAATCCTTTCACAGGTGAATACATAAGTGGACTATAGAGGCATAGAAAGTGACATAAACAATTTTGAGGGTAGATTCAGTGTTGTTAGAGAAGAGATCCAAGCTTATTCTGAGTTTAAGATATTAGGTAGAAATAGTGAATTGCATATTTAACTTTAGAGAGAAATAAGAGAACTCACAGAACTATAAATAGTTTGGCATGAGTGGAGTTTAGGATTCATGAAATCAGTTTTTACCTAACCATCTATCAACAAGAATGTACTGAGTATTTATTATGTGACACAAGTCCTGAGAAAAAAGCAGTAAATAAAAAAGCATAAAGCAGTAAATAAAAAAGCCAAAGATCCTCCTCTTTTAGAGCTTGCATTCTCAAGGGATGAAGGGCACAAGGCATCTATAGTCAAATATAACACTGTGGCATGTCAGTTGGTAATACTAACCGTGGAGGTGCACTGAGAAGAAGTGAAATAGGGGGTGACAGTGGGTAGGGCCTTTAGCTGACTTTGTCACTTAGTCTGGCAACAGAAGGCTCATTAATCAAGTGACATTTGAAGAGAAAACAGAAAGGAAATAAATACTCCATGGTTAAGGGAATGCATAGTAAAACACTTAGAGATGAAGATATGCTTAATGTGTTTGGGGAAACAGCAAGAAGGCCAGTGTGACTGAACTGAAGGAGAGAAGGAAAATGGCAAGAGATTGAGTCAGTGAAAGTAGAGATTTGTGAGCCACTGTAAGGGGTTTAGCTTGTAGTCTGAGTAAAATGGAGCATTTTTGGGTGGAGAAAAAAGACATTATCTGACTTATTTAAAAACATTTGCAAACTTCTGTGTTGAGAATGTCAGGGGAAAGAGTGACTGCTTAGAAGGCTAAGAAAGAGCTGGGCCTGGGTAGTGGCAGTATAAGTGGTGAGAAGAAGAGAAATTCTAGAGCCAACAACAGTGGCTTGTTGTTAGGTAGTTGTAGAGTATGAGAAAAAAAGAGGATTCAAGGTTATCTGCCAGTTTTGGCCTGAGCGACCACAGGAAGTAGTGGTCATTTACTGAGAGAGAGAGAAGGTAAAGGTTTTTGGGAGGACATTAGGAGTTCACTTTTAGACATGGATTAAGTCCAGAAATTAAAAAAGGAAAAGAAGCCTGATCCTTAAACCAGAAGTCAGGAGTACAATTACTGAAACTTTGGGAAGAAATTTCAGCCGGGAGCACAATGCATCTCAAGGATCTATGGGAGAAGGTCGTGTATGTGCATTACGTACTTACTGCTTGACCCTTATGCCCCAGAAATTAAATAAACAACAAGATAGAAAAAGCAGTCAGGGAATGAGTTGTCTTCCGATGTAACAGCTGAGTTTGACTGACCCACCCATAGAGGATAGCCAAAATAAGGCTATAATTTACCACTGGATTATCAGAATAACTGGCCTGAGTTTTAGACTTGATGACTGGCAGCATTTTGACAAAAGGTTGTAGATAAATGGCCATTTAAATGTGGTCAAGTTGACATGCTTTCTGATTAGAACAAAATGCTTCTTCTCTGTGTGAATATTTGACATTATGTAAATACTCCATAAAAGTCAGCGACACCCAAAGCTGTGTTGTTCATGTTTGCTTCTGCAACCAGAGAACACTCTTTATTTGTGTGATTTGCAGTGAGTATCTTTTTTCTTTTTTTTGGTTGAAATCATGTATGGATAAAACAATAGTTTTTATAATTTTTTAAATTTTAATTATTGCTCTGACCTTTTCTATTTCCTATAGAACCTTGAAGTTTTTGAATTTTTGCTCGACAAACAGAAAAAATCTCTGTTTAATTGCAGTTATATACCTTTATTTTTAATGGATCTTGTACAATTCCACTTATTGACTGAGATGAAATGACCTAGTGACAGCTGAATGTCAGCTTGGCAGAAAACTTTTACTTTGCCTTACTAAAGCAGAGCACATCACTGTCAGCCATCCGCCTGCCACTCTAGCTGAAGGCTTAACTGTCTCAGAAGCCAGACTATGCACCTGATTTTATTGACTTTCTCAGTTTTTTTCATAACCACTTTTCCCTTTGGTCAGTCCACCTCTGTTTGGTCTTTTTCTTTTGTCATCGTTATTAAATTGTTCAAAAGCATTTAGTAAATACTAAGTTTATTCTTAACATTCATAACTCAGTTCTCAGATCTCTGATATATGATATTTAATTTTTAGTCATTAAGAAGATATTATATTCAGGAATTGTGGCCCAAGGATATTAGAGCCCAAACCTTCCTAGTAGTCACATATGGCTAGATAGATTTAATAGAGTCATAGCTTTAAAAAATATTATAATCAGGCTTATTCTTTATCACTTATTTTGAAGTAGTTTAGAAAACAATTCTCAGAGTCAGAATTCAGAGCTTCTAGTAAGGATAGTAGAGTACATGCTCTTCTTTTAAAGTCACTTTCGCAAATAGAAAAAAGAAAGACTAAAAAGTAAGAAACAATAGCTTTTTTATACTATACACTATGAAAGATATCTATCTGACAGTGAAGTATAGACTAACTTACTGAGATTTGACAAACAGCTCTCAGATCCCACTAGTATAACATTTCTCTAAAAGAAAACAAGGTGTGTTGGTGGGGTGGGGTACAGAAAAACAGTATCCATAAGTGCATGCATGCACATACACACTTTTTTAAAAAAGCAAGTAGAGGAAAGGATATAAGACTCTAATTGCAGACCACCATAAAAAGATGTAGTGTGGCAGTAAAAGAAACAGGAATGTGAAACATTGCCATGCAATTGCTGACAATTACCTAAGCAGAAAACTCTTAAAAATTATTAAAAACAAACAAACAAAACCAAAATGTGTATAGACACTGGGATCCACTCTGGCCTAAAAGGGTGCAAGAGCTAAATTATGAGGTG
Source organism: Macroglossus sobrinus (assembly GCA_004027375.1). Classification (NCBI taxonomy): domain Eukaryota; kingdom Metazoa; phylum Chordata; class Mammalia; order Chiroptera; family Pteropodidae; genus Macroglossus; species Macroglossus sobrinus. Next base: position 551,360 of record PVKZ01000675.1, on the reverse strand, counting down.
AGAACCTCTTGGGACTGCATTCTTCTGAGGATTAAGGGACAAATAAAATTTAGTGCCAAAGGATAGACAAATAACAAACTGAAATTAGAGTCACTCAGTTCACTTAGCATACCAACCATTCTTTTGCCCCTGAACAAAAGACTCAAAAATGGTCAAAAACCAATAATTTCCTGTCCTACAAGTTAAATTCCCAAGATACGTAAGACAGTGCCCAGTTATAACATCAGGGATGCCCTAGCTTTACTTTTCTTGAGAAATATAACCATGCAAATATAAGTAATAGAAAGTATCCAGATCAAATAAACCTATAATTTTAAGAAAGTGAAAGAAATTAATATAAGTAAAAGATAGCTCTTCGAAACAATTGGAAGTGTCCTGCTTTAGAAAAATTAAATAATATTTTAATTAAAATATGAATAATCTTTAAGAAAATAAAAGAATTATGAATTTTCAGAAATAGGAGATAAGAAATAAAAATAATCAAGGAAGAGATGTACAGAGGAGATAAAAAATGGCAGAAAATAATGAAAGCAAAGGAGAAAAAAAGTAAGCAATAATAGGAATAAAAACCTTATTAGAAGCTGTGAAAAGCAGGATTGTTATAAAGAACAGTATTTGAAAAATAAAAGAATTTTTTTGAAAAGAACAAAGATAAATTTATTCCAGAGAAGTTGGTAGAAGAGGCAGAAAATGGCTAATTAATATAAGGATGGTTGGCATTTGTAAAGAGTGTAGAACAAATGGAATGAGCAAAATAAAGATAAATTAGAGGAAATCTGTGGAAAAGAATTAAATCAGCACATAGAGTTTATATACTAATCAAATAATTAGAAAAAATATTGAGATTATGATATATTCTAGAAAATAGACTAACCTTTAAAGATAAAAAATCCTAAAGCATCGAGGAAGACTGATTATATCATTTACAATGGAAGAAAAAAATCATGTGGTAAATTAAAATATATGAAATAATTTAATAGATAAGAAATCATGCTTTAAATAATTAGGTAAAAATATGGATTATAAAATAAATATATTTTGCCAAAGGTTAAATATTTAAAGAAAAATATTGCATTCTTAATTTACTTCCCTAACCAAAAAATGAATTACAAATGGATTTTACTTTAAAAAATTAAGTTGTAATAGACCTAGAATAAAAAAAAAAATTGTTGAACAATTTTGCATGAGTGTTTCTTAGGAATTGAGGTGCTGCTTTTTAAAATGTGGTGTGATAAGTAGAAGCTAAAAGTGGAGAAACATTAATTTAATGACAGAATTTTTAAAAATGCCCCAAATGATGAAAAGTTCTATTCAGTGAAGGCCTTAGTGATTACTTTGCGTAAAACATATATGAAAACTCATCTAATTCATTCTCTTCTTTGTTGTCTTCATCATCACCATCATGAGCACGATAATGATAATCTCTTAACCTTTATAGAGTGAGATTTTGGTGATATAGAACACTTTAAAACTTCATTTGAAATTTGTTGGAAGGAAACAAGAGAGAACATTTTTGTGATACATGAGAGATACTTTTAAATTTGAGAGAAATAAAACGACCTTTCCAAAGTCACATAGTTACAAGTGGTAATAATTACCCAGCTTTCTGAGTTTCTAATTGGGCAACTTTTTGAACAAAATAATTGCCAGTAATCTAAGAAGCGGCTACAAATATCAATTAATTAAAATCTTTAAGTTTTTAGATATTATCACTGTTTTGAAAAAAAATTAAAACGAAATATAAAACAAAAATGTCAAAACTATGTTTTGATAGCGACGTTAATTGCATCTCAAACCCAACCCAACTTCTGGGGAATAACCTTTCAACTTTTCAAAGGATTGAGTCCAGCTGGCTTTATCTTTCTATTTAAAGTTGTTAGTGTTAGGAGGTACCATGCTGATTATTTTGATGTGTTTTCAACTGTACTAATTACATGTCTTTTAGGCAAATCAATCACCACTTAGAGATAAAAACATGTTTGTACCAAGCTCATACTCTCTGCCACTTTTTAACAATTTAAGTTATTTGTTGGGACATATGTCAATATCATCATTCTATCTTTCAGAGCCATTTAAGCACTTACTTGCAAATTGCATTGTTATTGGTGCTATTCACAGTAATCTGACTTAATGGATCTTGCATTTGAGGAGTTAAAAACAGAAGATGGAACAATAATCTAGACAGAAAGTAAGAATTAGAAATTTAAAAGGGTGACAAACGGTTCAAATACAAAAAACCTCCTGCTTTTAACAAAAATATAGGTTTTCAGAACATTAGGCTATAGGTCTAATGCTTTAAAATGGAGAGGAAAAAAAAGATTTTAAAAGCTTGTGTTTCTGAACATAAGCCAAACGAAACTTGCATGGGATATTTTTTCCTTATGTAACTGTGTCCTAAACTATTTCAATCAGTGGCAGATCTAGACAACTATTCATTAGCTATTCTAAAGACCAGAAAGATTTCTAGAGATATGATTAGTAGGTAGAATATGCCTATTATAGTCTCTGAGAGTGTAGATGTGACTCTGGGGAGCCTCAGAGCTCCAGAGCTGTGTTTACTTCTTTCAGCTCTGCCAAATTCATCCCTCTCCATGTGATCAGCAAATTGCCACTTATGCCTTGCTCTGTACTGTACTAAATTTGATAATAAGACTATTTCACTTCCAGCTGGGATTTTTGCTGATTACTTAAAAATATTATTTCCTGAAAAAAAATCTTGCTATTTTTAACTACACAACTTTTCATACTTGCATAATTAAGAAAAATTGCTCAGAGACAAATTTCTTGTATTTTTGCTGTATTTAAAAATGCATTTTGGGTAATTGAATTTCCAAGATTAGGTAGGTAATAATTATTAACTATTTGTCTTTTTTGTTGTTGTTTTTGTCATTTTGTAACATTGAACATGGAATATCTTTCTCTCAACAATAATTTTATTTAGATGTTTATTCCCCAGTAAGATTGTAGGATTATTTTTAATTTAGCCTAGTTTTGTGAAATGATTCTGGGCTTTCAGACAACTCTGAACCAGATTATTCAGATCTCAGCATTTGCTATAAAGAAAATGCTGAAAAAATAAAGAACAAGGTCATGGTGTTCCAAAATAGAATTTAATACAAGCATACATTTTAAAACTTTGTTAGCCATTAAATATTTCTTTCCAAACATCCATTTATATTTTTAGACCTTCTTCTATTGACATGTCTGTTTATGTGAAAGCCAATGAAAAATTAAAACAAAATGTTTTAGTGGCTTATTATTATATTTTTTTTCTAATTATATATTAGAGTTTCTGGAGTTTATTTTATATACGATTTAAATTTATGACTCAATAATTAACTTTTTACATTTATTATGTACTTTACTTAATAATAAAGGGATGATTGAGTCCTTAGAAACCAAATATAAGGGCTATCATCTCCCCAAAATCTGTCAGTATGGTGTTCAGTCTATAGCAATAAAACTGGTAATGGGGTGATGTTGTGGTCTCTTGGACCTGGGCTAATATAAGACCTAGATTCTCAGTGAGAACAATATCACCCCAAGGAATAAAAACTGATTTTGGGTGGGTTAAAAAATATTTTTATTATGATAGTCTATGGCCCTCCAAATCTTAATCATACCCTACAAAGTTTTATTTTGTAGTAAAGGCATACCTCAGAAATATTGCATTTGAGGTTCTAGACCACTGTAATAAAGAAGGAAGTCATGATTTCTTTCTGGTGGAGGGTATTGCTTTCCATTTGTAAAAAAACAGAACACCTATGGAGTGTAATAACATAAAGCACAATAAAAAGAGTTAAATGTGTATTTAATTTCTCTCATAAGATTTTCTTCATCAATAACATTGATTTTGAGTTCTTAGAAGATGTGTATTTTAAAGATCATTGCTAAAAAATTATAATGAATAGATTGCTACAATTAGAGGAATTTCTCTTGATTGTTTATTCAATCTAGAAGTCCTACCAAAAGAGGTAGCCTGCAGGTTGTCTGCCTTTTCAATGTGCTGGTTTTTGCTTGATTCTCAGTTCTTTTGTGTGTGGTTGCTTTGGAGAATTAAATAAAAAACAGTATATGTTTTATTATGTAATTCTATATTAATCAACCCCAAATAAATGTCAAGTACAAAAAAGAAAATGACAAACTCTAATATCTAAATGGCTACCTAGTTAGCAGCTAATTAAATGTTATTTTCTCATAGCAGAAGTTAAAAATTAAGTTTACTAAAAGTAATTTTTAAGCAATTAATTTAGTTTTTTTATTGTTTAATTGAATTATTGGTAAGTTTTGAATTATTAATTAAAAGGTTTGATTGTATTGCTATGTATATACATTCCTAATTTGTGTATGTAACTGGATAGTATTTCTTTAAGTAAATGAATTACATTAAAAATTAGTCAGCAAAAAACAGTATTATTATTAACCATTATATTTTACAATTTTTTACTTGAAAATTTTATTTAGTTATTCTTGACCCTGCATTGAATAAAAGGAGTAAGTTTATATTTATTCTTTTGTTTGCGTAAAGTGTCCAGAAAGTCTTCTAAGGAAATGTTGGGACATGAAGATGTTAAAACAAAACAGGCATTAAGCATTGGCTCTAGGCACAGAGACAGTCTAAGGTAACAAGCAGTATATTAAGTCAGAATAAACACTCTACCAGTTTCCATCCTGTGGAAGAGGCAAGGCTGGAGTTATGAGTAAAAGAACCCCAACTGCATTCCAAGTAAAATAGAAAACATCAACAACCTCAAGATAAACCCAGTAATAGTGAGTAAAACCATATGAAAGCAGAGATTTCTGTGTCTGACTTTAATTACTCTTTGTTGATATCCCAAAATATACAGATTCCAGATCTCTTTTCTAAGTTCCAGACTAATCTTAGAGAATTTAATGCCTTAGAAACATTTCCAACTTTCAGATTAAAGTTTTATCTTTTTCTCTCACCCCTTCCCTTGTTCTTCCCCTGACTTTCTCTCTCAGTATTTTGTAGAGATATTCAACCAATTGCTTGAGCTGGGTTACTGAGTCATCTTTGATTCTGTTACTTCATTCCCATTTCACATTCAGCATTTTTGTTGTCCCAATACATGTCTCAAACATCATTCCGTCTTTTCTGGTTCCCTAGAAATTTAGGCTCGTTTTCCTCCTTTCATTTTTATCCCTTTCCTTTATTTCTTCATTAACAATTAGAGTTACCTGAATACAACTTCATAAAGCTTTACTATTCAAAAGTCTTCAGTAGCTTCCCATTGACACCAAAACATATTCTAATTCCTTACCATGTGCTTTAAGTTTTTTTCATGATTTGGTCCTTGATGATGTCTCCAAGCTCTTACCTTCTCACCCCCAAGCTGCGGTCAAATGTTATTTTTTTCAGCTCCTCGCATAAACCCAGTTCTTTGTTGGTTTGGGAATTTTGCTCAGATTGTTTCTACTGTCTGAAACATTTTTTTCTGTCTTTCCTATTGTGCAAGTATCCGTTTTGTCCTTGAAATCTCAGCCAGAAAGCCACCTCTTGAGTGATACCCTTCTAAGCTAGCCCATTAACAGACATTCCCACATTCACTCTATACTCTTCTTATTTTCTCTAGATTGGCACCCAGTTTGTTTTTTTATATCACTTTCCACAGTTGGTCATTTTTAAATTAATTTATTTGTTTTTAGTATATCTCCTTCACTAAATTGTGAGCTTTAAGAGAGCAAGATTCTTTTCTGGTTCACTTTGTATCACCAGAGCTTAGTTTCAAGTATGCTCCATAGTTGGAAGACAATGAATATTTATCAAAAAAAGTTCTCTCCAGACAGGAACTGTAGGAGTCATATAATTCTACCTCATAAAATCTTATAGAAACCAGTTTGAAAGTATGAGACATCATTGACTTAATTGAGTTGCTAGAAATTGATTTATTTAAATCAAGGAGTCCTTGAAACTCTACTTAAAATTTACCAAGGTATCATGCATGATTGAGACAAAAAAGGTGTAATGAACTCTCTCTACTTTTTTCTTTTCTGAAAAGTGTAACCATGTAATAAAGACTTCATTATACCAAATTTTGTTTAATTAATTGTCTTCATTATAAAGTTAAAATATATATATATATTAGTTTGCCTGTCACTAAGTTATATAAGTTACGGCTAAATGAATTTTTATAAATTTCAAATATAAGTTTGCTGTGGACTAAAATAAAATATAAGATGTATGTCATATGTAATTAATTGGTGCCTTGGGGCATCTTAATTATATGGACTGTTGTCCATAGCACAGCTGAAACCAAAGTATCAGGAGAGGCCCACACAGCAGCAAGTTGGAGATGTGGGCATAATCAATAAACACAGAGTGGATAGAGGGGAAAGTTGGCTTCAGTATAAATGGTACATGAAGAATAATAAGGGCAAGTGCTCCAAATAGCAGGTGTTGATTTAAAATCAAGCTGCTCCTCACATGGAAAAGGGTAGCACCAGTAGGGTTATCTGTTTAATCATGATTCTGTAGAATGATGCCAAGAGGCCAGTTTATTCATAATAAATACTAGAAAAATGTCCAAATTGACTTGGTATCTATGCTTTTACTATTTTTGTTATTTTGCTTTTATGAAAGCTATCATTAAGTAGAAATTTTAAGATAATTATATTTATTCCAAAGATACATGTTTCGTTTAAACTATTAAGAGAATGTTTAACCATATTCATCAACCACTACTCCAACCATAAATAAAACAACCATTCTGAAGTGATTGGACTGCTACAGGTACACATGAACTTAACTGGCTTAATTATGACCAGAAATACACACCTAATTAAATGCCTTTGATTTAGATGATGTTAGATGCATGATCTGGAGTGCTTCCTAATCTTGGGTTCTTTATGTAATCTAGTTTTTACAATGTCAAAAGAATATTCAGGAGAAAGGTTATGATTATCAGGTTCAGTTGCTGTGCATGGGGTACATAATGAATGAAAGATCCAGGCCATATACAGAAAAGGACACAAAGAGGAGAAATAAAAATGTGAAAAAGAAAATAACTGACTCAAGTGGAGGAATCTGTTTAAATGACTTTTGAAAAAGTGTACCCCTCTTATGATTTAAAACATTATGGAAATTTCACTCTATTCTACTCTAGAGAAATTACAATCCAATGATAAAATCTGTGATATATAATGAAAATCCTTGGAATATGAAGCTTAATATACAATCAGATAAAACCATAGACTCTGAAAAGATTGTCTAAAAGGCCGAGATTTACTTGTACAACCCACAGTGAGAGATCCTGGACTTTTGAGATTATTGGGTATAGTTGTCTGAGGTCTGGTATGTAAAATTTTTTTTTTTTTATGATGACCAGATAAAGGTGCTCAATAAATAGCAGTAATTCTCAACTGGGAGCCATTTGGAAGCTCAGAATCATTCGGCATTGTCTGGGGACATGTTTGGTTTGTCACAACAGAGTGGTTGCTACTGATAACTATTGGGTAGAGACCAGATGTTGCTAAACAACCTACAACACCCACAACAAAGAATTATCCATTCCCAAATGTTAATAGTGCTGAGGTTGAGAAACCTTAATATTTAGTAATCCCTATGGGAGTTATCAATGGTGCTCTGAAAGACATAAATGTGAAACAGGAAGAAAAGGAAACACCACAGTGAGGGCATTCAAGATAAAGATGGTGTTATGAATTAACAAGACAGATCATCTTATGGTTATGTCACTTTTTCTAAGTACATAATTTAGATGATTATTACATATAAAGAAGTAATGTTGCCTTTTCCCTTTTCATATGAGTTATCAATTAAATTTACCTTTCACCCAATTTTACCTCAGGCTCACCAATTAAGACTAGCGAGCACATGCCTCTTATGGGAAGGAAAGACCTGGGGAAACACATGTGATACCCCAATTTCTCAGTGCTTTGCCTTTTCCTTGCCTGTATCTTTGAAATTACTAGTAAAACTCAGTATTAGGTAAGTGTTCTGATTTGTGTGAGTCTGGTTTGATGTCATGATTCTTTGTATTAGCTCAGCAATCACGATTGTTTATTCTGTAGTGGTACCAACCATGTCAGTATAAGTTTGGTTCTTTATCACTGACATTGGGATCAAAATAAATTACCATTAGAGAAGAGGATGGTGAGACATGTTCATTCTTCTGAAAGAAATTAAGAACCTTTGAAAGCAAATATTAGCTCATTTGACATTAATGTACAGGAAGTATCTGTGAAAAGTATGTACTTTTTAATAGAAAATAGCTTGCATCTAAAACTTATGCAATGCCTTTATTATTTTAGATTCATGGAGTTTTAAAAAAACAAATATAGGTGCAGAACTGTCCTTTTAAGCACCACTCTCTAGTTTATAGAGTTTATGTATACATTTATGTATATATGTGTATTTATAGCTCTCAGTTTTATAACTTTTGTCTTTACTGTGAGACTTTGTGTTCCCTTTCTTATTTCTAGATAAAGTTTGAAATATGGGTGTGGGGGCATTATAAATGCCTTACCACATTTTTCTGTCTTTAAGGCTTTGCCTTCAACCTGCCTTATAGGTGAATTGAATAGAAGGTATTTAAAATTTATTTTGTTTTGTTTTGTTTTGAAAGAGATGGAACTTTATTTTGTAATAAATAAAATAATTTCCAAATTACCCATGTCAAAAACACTATGTAATGTGAAATTATAAAGTCTGAAATAAAAGTTATCTTTGCATGGGAATTTCGCAATACTGTCAAAACTAGATTCTTTTTCAGTAATTACTTCTGGCATATAAGTTTAATGCTATTTAAAATTTCTATTATAAATAACTGAGATTTAATTAAGGTCTTAATCTAATTAGTAATAATAACCATAACTTTGATTTACACATTCAAAAGACAGTTTTAATTTAAATTATTGAATTCCCTATACAGACATTCGATTAGAATTTAGATTAGGGTGATCACATTTTAATCTGTTCTTATTTTGCAAATTTTAAAAGCTCTATTTAACTAATGATAATTATTCAGATTTACTAAAAGTTTATGCATAGGCCAATGATAAGAGATTTTTAAAGGAATCAAAATGTTGACTTAAAGAGTTTTAAAGTACCCCATAGAAGTGATAAATTCTAGTCTTGTATAAATAGAAAGTTTTAATTATTTACATGAGTGTCAAAAACAAATTTCAGGATTTTTTTTTCTCTTGCTAGCTCCTGGGTATATAACCATCATATATAAGTTCACATAACTCTGCCTCTATAAATTGTTTCTTTCTTACAGTCATTTTAGCTAACCTTTTTAGTGTGCCATCTGTTTCACTGTGGGACTCCAAATGATACAACTATACTTAACATATTTTTTAAAAATAGAATCTTTACTATGCAGGAATTAGCTCAGTTTTATCATACCATCTATATTTTCATAAAAATATGTACATTTAAAATTTTTAGCAAACAGAAAAGTGTACATATTATATATTATGGATTTCTGCAAATGTTATATACTCATATAAACAGTACCCAAATCATGAAGCAGAAGACTACCAGATCTCCCAAAGCCCCTTTGTGATCCTTGTGGTTACTACTCTCTCAAGCATAACTATATCTTAATTTTGAATTGTATGAATTGTTCTTACACTTTTTTGAACTTTATATAAAGGATTCACTGTTTTTTTCTTTGCTCAACATTATGTTTCTGAGTTTAGTCTCTATTGTTTGTAATAATAACATATTTATTCTATTTTCATTCCTGTGACATATTTCACACAAGTGCTTTATCCTTTCATTTTGGGGTTGGGGATGGACTTTTGGCTTGCTTTTAGTTTGGTGGTATTATTAGTAAAACAGCTATGAAAATTCCATGGTTATCATCTAGTGAATATGTATTCTCTTATATCTTGGATATAAACCTAGGATGAAACTATGGGGACATGGAAAAGGTATATTTTAAGTTAAGTAGATACAGCTGAGGAGTTTTTCAAAGTAGCTTTATCAATTTATACTCACATCAACAAGCTGTGAAAGTGCCATTTACTCTATAGGCTAACCAATATTTGGAACATTCTTCTAATTAAGCCCACCTGTTGTGCGTAAGCTTGATAAATCCTAATGTCCAAAGATCATCAGGAGCATGCCTAAAGTCAAAGTAGATTTACTAACTTGCTATGGAATGGATGACTATACAAATTGGGAATGGTAGGTTGTCTCATGAGCTTATTACAGTGTTTTGGTTCATCACTGTTGCCAAAATTCTATTGAATAGGAGATTGTTTAGAAAATGTTATTTGTAGTTGGACTAGAGTTACCCACCTCCTGCTCCTTTTGTTTCAGTGTGAGTTGTTGAATCATCTGATATGATACTAACTATCAAGAATCATTTAAACTCTGGACAATGATAAAAAGATGCATTAATAAATTTCAAGACAGGAGGATATCAGAAAAGTGGTTTTTTGAGAAGGATTAAGGAAAAGGATCTGTTCCAGATTAGAATTTGTCATGAAAAGATGGCAAATTAGTAATTGCATATTTAATTTTAATTTAGGAGGTAAGATGGAAAAGAAAAGCTAGAATTGTCATAGTTAAAGAAGCAGTTGGTCTGTTAATTGGCCAAGAGAGAGGCATATTTGGTAATTTTTGTTATGCATGATGTCCTTGTGTTCTGTTTTATTCTATTATGGTTGTGGAGTAATGCCATCAGATGTTGATATTCTGTTAAATCATTTGAATTCAGCAGAGAACACCATGGACTTCAGTTATTTGTCAGGGCAGTTACCAGTTATTAGTTATCAGGGATGTTTTGTTATTTCTCAGTTCACAATTTTAGCCAAAGATAAATAAAGTCAGGCTGCATGACATTAATACAGTGTTCAGAACTGCACCGTTGCCAAAATTCTATTGAATAGGAGGTTGTTTAGAAAATGTTATTTGTAGTTGGACTAGAGTTATCCCCTCCTGCTCCTTTTGTTTCAGTGTGAATTGTTGAATCATCTGATATGACACTAAGTATTGAGAATCATTTAAACTCTGGACAAGGACACAAGAATGCATTAATAAATTGCAAGACAGGAGGGTATCAGAAATGAAATGAGTCTACGGTCATGCTACCCTGAACAAGCCCCATCCTGTCTGATCTCAGAAGCGAAGCAGGGTTGGACCAGGTTAGTACTTGGATGGGAGGTCACCTAGGAAGACCAGGTACTGTAGGCATAATAATAATAAAAAAATAATAAATAAGGGATTGTAAGTTAACAAGGTCCTTGCAGTCTATGAGGTCAACCAAGGTTTGCCTCACCAAAAAAAACCCAAACAAACAAAAAGAATGATTATAAGTCCTTATATTAAGTCAAGGACTTAGATGAGCCAGCCTAGGCTAAGAAAACATTGTAAAAGCTAAGCTTTCATATTCTAGACTTTCTAGACAGTTGTATATTGTATGAGTCCTTTTTTCCTTTCAACTTGCAATTGAGAAGAGTCTAGAAACAGGGATGAAATTCCTAAATACTTAGGAAGACTGAGGAAAATTGAAGTACTGGGTAAAAAGGCAAGGCTTTACAAAGTTTTAAAATCAGACTTCCAAAGAAACATATATCTTCAAAAAGGAAAATCCTCAATCCATCTCTTTTATTTTTTCAAATAGATTGTTTGACTGAAGACTATTAGTTCAGCTATTTGGGAAGAGATTGTGAATTTAAATATGTGGTAGTACAATAAGCTTGAAATTTCTAGTTTCTATTTTTAAGTGTGAACCATTAACAGAGAATCATCAAATCAGAATTATCCAAGATAATTTTTAAAAGGTTTGTATGAAGCATATATTAGTTTCTAAAAGAAGTTAAACAATAGTGGTATTTTTCTTTCTGGAGAAGGGGAAGTAGAGTTGCTGGGTTCAGGATGTTCTAGCAATGGATAATGATATTTGAAGGGAAGAAAAACAATGGGCTTTGACAAGTCTCTATGTTTTATTTATCCCATAAATTGTACTAATATTGAGCCTAATAGAAAAAAATTTAAACCTAAAACCTAGAAACGAAATCAGACTTTGTGCTTAGATATATATAGTTCCTTTAGTATGAAAAGTATATATACCTCGAAACATATTTGTTTAGCATATTTTACTTGCATATAATTAACTGAAGACTGAATTTCCTATTTATTTGTTTATGTAAAACTTTTAATTCAGATATAGATCCAAATTATAGATCCAAATGCAATTGTAAGAAATATTATAGAGAGATCTTGTGAACCCTTCGTTTAATTTTCCCCAGTGATAAGATATTGTAGAACTATAGTACAATATCACAACCAGGAAATTAATATTGATATAATCAATTGAATTTATCTAGATTTAAGTTTTATATTCTATCATTTGTGTGTGTGTGTGTGTGTGTGCATGTACACGTGTCATATGTAATTATATCAAATGCGTAGATTTGTATTACCACCACCACAGTCAAATTCAGACTGGTACCATTAAAAAAACAGTCCCTTGTACTACTATTTTATAGTCATAGTCACCTACTTTCCCACTTTCCTCCCTAACTACTGGCAACTATGTAATCATGCAGTATATAACATGCTATTTTTTTTAACTCAGTATGATTCTGTTGAGATACATACAAGTGATTGCATATATTAATAGTTTATTCCAATTTATTGCTGGGAGATATTCTAAAATTTGTATTATAATTTGTTTAACCATTCACCCATTGAAAGACATTTTTTTTTTTTTTAGTTTTTGGCTATTATCAATAAAACTGCTATGAGCATTCATATATTGGTGTGAATATAATTTTTATTATTTTCTGGGATAAATGCCCAAGAGTACAATTTCTGAGTTATATATGAAAAACATGTTTAATAAGAAATGGCCATATTGTTTTTCAGAATATTTGTATGATTTTATAGTTAGCAGTTTATGAGTGATTTAGTTTCTCTAAATCCATACCAGCATTTGTTGTTATTGCTATTTTGTTTTTATGTAGCCATTCTGGTAGGTTTGTATGATATCTCATTATAGTTAATCTGCATTTTTTTATTGGTTATGATGTTGAATATTTTTCTATTTGATATCTTACTTATCAAGAATATTACACAGACTTCTCTATATAATTTGTCAATGTCTCTATTGACATACCAAAATTTAAGGACTTTTAAAAAATCATCTCAAAAGCTCTGAGAGTCCTGCTTTTTTCATCTTGAAATTTAGTAAACAAGGCCATTATTGAAATTATAGTTTAATTATTTTATTCTTTTCCTTGAATTTTGGCTTTTAGCAAGATGAAATTTATAGATTAATTATTTATTTTTAGCTAGTATGAGACAATTTTCTAGTGACCCTTTTTAAATTGTCAATAAATGTTAATTTAAAGGCTTCTTTCATTTTAAGGATTGTGCCAATTGATTATTTAATCTATTTTTTTAAAAAATTTTTTGATCTGAAAAAAAGATGGACAAATTAACAGATTTGAGAAAAGTCAAAAGGATATGCACCAAAAAATAATCTGAAATTTTCACTAAAATATTTTCTTTTTTTCAGGGGATTAGAGATATCCTTAACAAATGCACAGAGTTGCATGTAACCAGAGCTTAAACTCTATGTCTAATTAGAATTTACTCTATATGGTGATAACTTTTAAAGAAAATTGAGAAAATAACACCAGCTCAGAAAGAGGAGGAAGGAGGAAAGAAAGGAGAGATATACATAGAAAAATAGCGAATAGAATTTAGGTGAATCTAGAAGTATAGCAGTGTGCTTGGACTAAATCAGTTGAATGATCTTTAAAAATAACATCAAGTTTTTTTCATGTTGTTGCCCAAGATTTCTTTATTATTAATAATTTACATTTACTTGTTCAACATTTTTTGAGAGGGAGGTGTTGATATCTACAACTGTAATTGTAAAAACTATCTATTTCTCTTTGTACTTCATTTGATTTTTATTTGTGTTTCAGACTCCTCTGTTTGTTTTCATGCACTCTAGAATTGCTATCTCTTCTTAATATAGTGTTCTTTTTCTCATTATAAAATGTCCTCTTCACCACTGGTAATAATCCATGCTCTGAAATGTATATTTCATGATGTTAATATAGAAATACCAGCTTTTTTTCTCGATATATATCTTCTGTCCTTTATATTTAACCCATTTCTCATGTTTATATTGCTATATTTTATAAGCATATGATTAAATCTTGTTTTTTTAATCCAATTTAAAAGTCTTTGCCTTTTAATTTAGTGTGTAAATGATTTATATTTTTAATTTGATTATTGTTATGATGGAGTTTAAATTACCATCTTGATGTTTGTTTCCTTTTGTTTCATCTATTTCTTTGTTCTTTTTTCCTATTTTTTCCTGACTTATGTAGTGTGAATATTTTTTATGATTCCATATGATCTATACTATTGAATTATCAAGTAAACTTTTTAATTTTGCTTTTAGCCAAAAATTTTTAGAAGGCTTTTAAAAATGAGAAAAACATATTTTATATTTACTATATCATGATTTTTAATTATTTTTATTCATTTGTTTGATCCCAATTTTATATAGTATCAATTTTTCCCCCTCAGGAGAAATTCCTTTAACATTCTTTTAGTTCATCATAAATAAATTATCTCAGATTTTATTGTTTTAAAATGTCTTCTGTTTTTAAGATGCTTAGTTGAATTCTGTGTTGCTAGTTATTTTAATTTGTCAGGATTTTAATGATGTTGCTCTATTGTTTTCTTGCTTGCATAGTGTCTGATAAGAACTCTGCTCTCTTCTTGTCTTTATCTTTAGTACATAAAATGTTTCCCATCCTCTACTGACCGCTTCTAAGATTTTTTTTATTATCATTTTTTAGCAGTTTGATTATTATGTGGCTTGGTATGCTTTGCTTTATGTATTTTTGCTATGAGTTTGTTGAAAATTTTGATTTGTGGCTTTTTACTTTCATCAAAACATGAAAAAAATTTGGCCATGTTTCTTCAAATATTTTTTTCTATCTCCTACTCTCTGTCTTCTCTATATACACTTGTAACAAATATTTACACCACTACATATTATCCTACAGCACATTGATGCTTTATTTATTTATTTATTTATTTATTTATTTATTTATTTATTTATTTTATTTGTAGGATCTTTTATCTCCAAATTTCATTTGGATAGTGTCCCTTTTTATCTCATTTTATTTTGGATTATTGCTCTACATTTCACCTTGGATGTCTTCAAATTTGCTAACCATTTCTTTTGTTGTGCTTAATATGTTGTCAATCCAATATAGAGTATTTTTCTTCTTACAGATTGTAGTTCAAATTTAGTTGATTTTTTCTATCTTCTATTACTCTCTTCATCATATTTATGTGTTCTTTCTTCTTGACATATAGTTTCTATTTGTAATAGCTGATTTTATTTACTTGGCTGTTAATTCTATGATCTATGACATTTTTTTAGTCATAATCTAATGACTGATTTTTCACTTGTAAAACAAGAAAAGAACTCTAGATACTATTAGAACCTTCTACTCTTGGTTGTGATAGAGTAAGAGAGACTAAATTCACTCTCCCACTTTAAACATTTAGGAAATCAGACAAAATATAAGTTGATCAACTTAAAATAATAAGAAGACTAAGAATAAGATTATGCTTATTATCTTGCTTACATTTCTCTCATACTATGTGTAGGGCTAATAGTTATCTAGATCCAATAAAGTTTCTTCCTCTTTCTTTTACTGTAAGCTAAGTCATTTTTTTCCTTAAGATATTTAACCAGAATTTCATTTGGTAGTGTATTTTAGTGAACCACATAGATCTTCCTAAAGCATTAATTACTTAATTCTATTTATTTTTCTATTTCTATTATTTTTGATATTTTACTAATTAATTTGTAGTAACTATATTTCAAAGACAGTAGCTCCTTGAATATATTAGTTGTAGATATTTTTAAATTTATTATTTGTATTTTGACTTTAAGTACATCTAAAATAATTGTAGAAGAAAATAAAAGTAAATAAAAAGATTTAAAAGCAAACATTAAAGTTACTGAAAGTGAGCACTAGAACATCAGAAAATGTTTTATGATAAGTTCAAGAAGTTTAGAGTCAGACTTTTCAATCTAGATTGTACTTCTTATTACCTTTGTGGTTTTGGGCAAGTTGCTAAACTTTTCTTCTTTCAATTTTCTTGTCTATAAAATGGGAAAACAATTACACAAATCTCTTTAGACAACTTGGCTTAGATAAATCTCAAGACACCACTTAGAAACTGTACCAGGTTCACTGTGAGTGCTGTCATAGCTATTTGTGAATCCTAGGGCAAAAGCCATATTGTATATAAAAGCTTCACACAGAGGAAAATGTCAGAGAAATAAAGCCTTAGTTTAAAAAATTTTTAAAGTATCTTTCAGAAGATATTTTTAGAAGCAGATTATTGACTTCAAAATGAGTCAAGACTACAAAAATACTTATTACAAAGGGTAATTTAAAATCGCCTTCAATTGGATCTTTGCATGATCTAATTTAAATGTCTGTTTTACCTCAGGGTTTTATTAGCATAAAAGAGATCCTGATTATCATCACTATCATTATTATTAGCATTAGCTTTATCTAAATAGTTATACTAGACTAGAGAAATAAAGAAATATTACTGAGGACTTTATTTTAATTGTGGGCTATTAATAACTTACTAAAATATTTTTCTTTGTCTTCATAATACTCTTCCATAATCATAATTTAAAAAATTTTAAATAATAATATGTAAAAATTAAGTAGCATATAATACCTTTCACTTTACTTTCAATAGATTTTTTGTTTGTAATTGTAGATTGTAAAGTATGCTATTTACCAAGCTTAATGTCAGATGAATCACAAAAGCTGGCCTTAGATACTGGTGTTATTAATTCAGGAACATTCAACTCCTTTTGTAGTGAATTACTTTAGTTTTCACATGCAGTATTAAAGCAAGAATAACTAAAGAACTGTTTTCAGTAACTTTTTTCACTATTAACTTTTGAAATCTTATAGTTACCATTAATTCAGCAATACAGTAACTCCCTTGTGAGAAATATGTATAATTATTTATTTGACAGCCTATTATCATCTTCTTGTTGCCAGCTTATTTTACTTATGTAAATCAGTTATTTTATACGTTACATATATATCATGTATACTTATATACTGTGCATATATACACATTTGCATAGCATGTATATGTAGAAATATATGCATACACATACACACATAAGCTACATATATGTGTGTGTGTGTGTGTGTGTGTGTGTGTGTGTGTGTGTGTGTAATGATAGGTTAAAAAAGCTGTAAGCTAAGTATGTAAGCAAAATATAACCCATAGCTTCCTTTCCCCCTTAAATGTAATTTGCTCAAGGATACCTGTCTCTTCACTTTTATTGAAGTCTGGATAACATGGTCTGCACTCTCTTTAGTGTGGATCTAGAAAGAATGGCAACAAGAGATGTGGGGCAGGTGGAGCTGTTTAATTTGTGTTACAAATAACTTTCCTTCTGATTACAAGCCTCACTTTATCTCACCAAACCTCTATATAGTAAATTTAATTTCTGTAGGTTTGGGAAAAAACTAGATGAGATTATAACACATAAGTAAATTAATTTTAAATTGTTAACAATAACTGTTCTAATAGTTACAGGGAAGAGAAATCCGTGTTCAGTACTTCCAACACATTGATTGTAGTGGTAGTTTTACGTGTATACATATTTGTCAAATATCAAATGGAATACTTTATATACAGTCATTATGTGTCAACTATATCTCGCTAAAGCTACTCAATTAATGTTAGCAGTTTTGAGTTTGTTTTGCATTACGATGTATTTATGACTCAATTTAAAGAAAACTGGTATTTTTTTCAAACTAATCTTTCTACCCATAAACATGAGGCATCTCTTAATTGATTTACATTTTCTCAATATCTGTCAGTCAACTTTATATTTTTTTATGTGAGACACGAACATATTTTCATAAATTTGTTTTTAGTATTATTTAGAATAAAAGTTAATCTGTCACACTAAAGAGACACTGCAGTGACATAAAGTACAATACACTTATTTTTCTTACACAGTTATGTGTGAATCATTCATCAAGAAAGCGTGTTGGAAAGCATGCTTCTTTTGGCGGGGGAGGGCGCTAGTGTAATGATCAAAAAGTCCTAAGGTTTTTTTGTTTGTTTGTTTGCCAAGTGGGCTCCTTCTTTCCTTCCTTTTGTTTTGCTTTATCAATGTAGAGCAGGTCCTCAAAAATCATAGTTTTCTTTAAAGTCACTTTGTTATAACACTGAGGAAAAAAAATAGATTCCAACTGGGGCCACTGTCTGTGTGAAGTTTGCACATCCTCCCCATGTCTGTGTGGGTTTTCTCAGGGACTCTGGTTTCCTCCCACATCCTTAAGATGTGCATGTTAGGTGAACTGGAGAATCTAAAAGGTCCCAGTAAGAGTGTGGGTGTGTGCGAGGGACGTTCCAATAAAATGGTGTCTAGTCCAGAGTTAGTTTCTACTTCACATCCTGAGCTGCTGGGATAGGCTCCAGCCACCCATAGCCCTAAACTGGAAGTATGTTAGAAAATAATAATCTAACTCATTTTTATTCATCTTTCTTAAATGTATGAATAGCTCTCATTGACTTAGAAACAATTTGTGTACTCCTAGTTCCTTTCATGGACTTTTAGCCTGCTTTGTTTTTGGCCTTAATTTACTTTTGACTACTGTGCTGACAAGAGTTAAACTAGCAGGTCTATGTTGCTCAAACTCTGTACATTCCCAAGAAAGTCTCATCACCAAGTCCGGATCTTCACCAGCTCCTGGGAGATGAGCTCTGTGCCCTTGGAATATTTTGCCTGATAAAAGTGTTTTCATATGCCTGAAATTTGATACCATGTGGTGCCAGTGCCAGGTTTAGCAGATAGTTTATTCTAACGGTATTATTGTAGTGCACATCTGTTTTTTTATGCCTAAGGCTTTGTGCCAGTTTGATTTGATAGTTTATATTAACAATGTAATTAATGGTGAACTGTTTTTACTTCTGGGGACTGACATCTAAGTATCTGAAGTCACTCACAGAGTTGTCACATGCCTACATGACTCACCTCCAAAAGAAAACCCCTGGATGTGAAGGCTTAGGTTATCTTCCCTGGTTGGTGGTACTTTGCATGTGTTGTCATGCATCATTATTAGGAAAATTAAGTACATCCATGCAACTCCACAGGAAAGGTCACCTGGAAGCTTTTACTTGGTTTCTCCTAGAACTTTTCTCATGCATCTTTTCCCTTTGCTGATTTGTATCTTTTTTTTTTTTTTTGCTATAATAACCAGTCACCATAAACATAACAGCTTTTCTGATTCCTATGAGTTCTAGCAAATCATCTAGCCTGAGAGTGGTCTTTGAAATTTCTGCCACTCTGAGGTCATTTCGAACAACAGGTACAATAGGAAGACCAGGTTCTTACTACAGGCCTTTGATTGTTGGCTCTGAAGTCTAATTGGCTTTTGAGAAAGAATTCAAGCAATAATCATTCCTGTTGCTTCTGGGTCCTTGCAGTCCCTGAGGCCCTCTGAAATACTGGTTTCATTAATGGCTTCAGTTAGTGGTCTCCTGTACCCATACTCTGCCTTTTTGCTTTTGACTCATTCATGTGTCTTGCTTTGGCCAATGAAGAGGTTAGCAAACATGATATGAACAAAGACTTACAAAGCCCTTGCACATTTCTGCTTTTTAAATTGAAACTCTGCCAGTGTCATGAGATCAAACCTAGCATAGGTTGTGAAAGAATGAGAGACCATATAAAGTTGAGCTGAATTGCCAAGTAGAAGACAATCTTAGCTCAGGAAACTTCCTGCTGAATACTAGCTGACTATAAATATTTGAAACATACCCTCAACTGATCTATAGATATTTGATTAATAAACATTATGTATAATTTAGGATTTCTGAGGATTTGTTAGGCAGCAACATTATTTCGGCAATAGCTAACAGTTACAGGCCCCAAATACAAATTTTCACTATTTTTTTTCTTGCAGATTTGTCAACACACATTAACAATCTGATTCTTTCTATCTGCTTTCTCAGAACAATAGTCTTGACACACGTAGGCTGCTTTCCAAGTTATCAAAGGCTGCAGTTTTATCAAATGTTTTGCTATCATATACTCTACCCTCAAAATGTACCTTAAGGTTGCTGACTGCTTTTCAACAACTCCTGCCCTTATATCCTATTCTGCACTACCATAATCAATAATTCATAACTTTGTAACTTGTCCCTTTGCCTTGTTTTTGGCCATACTACTCTAGAGTGATTCTTAAAAAAAAAAAAAAAAAAAAAAAAAAGAAAAGGTAGATTATTTTATTACATTGTGTTTACTACATTAAAAAAAATACAAATGTATGTATTATATCCTTGGCCTATTGGTTCTAAGTGATCTGACCCTCAGTTATGTCTGTGACCTCCCACCTTTTATTTTTACCCCCTCTCACTCCAGTTCTTGCTGGTCCTCAGACTTATCAAGCATTCAACAACTATAGTGTCTACGCATTTAATGTTCCCTATGCCTTTCTGACTCATGCTCCAGATATGCACAGGGATTTTTGTCATATTATTTAAGCTATTCTTAGGCAGAGATTCAGTGAATTATTACCCAAAAAATCTGCTTTCATGCAGGAGTCTTGTTTTCATAATTAATCAGGTATCTCTCTCTATAGGAAATGATCCTGCCCTATGGGTGGTTAAATATTTAAATGCTGTTAATGCTTGCTTGTCACCTTATCTGAGAAATGATGGGGTTCAGGATATGTTACCCCAAAATATAGCTCCTTGTTGTATTGAATATTATTTTCAGTTAAAGGAGTTGAGAAAACAGCAGAAGCAGGAAGATCTTATCTTCTCCCTACCCTTCCCTCCTGAAGCAGGTCATAAAACTCTCATTAAGAGGTTCCCTTCCTATACCTGGAGGAAAACATATCCTTAGCTCTGAAAATAAAGGGACACCAAGAATTCGAAAAACAGGTCTTGCTGAGTTTTCTCAATACATATTTGTTGATCAAATGGATGAACCTCCATCTACTCCCACCTCAAAGCAAATTTTTCTCAAAATGAGTTAGTAACTTTAAAATAATAAATTCAGCGATAGGTCATTCTATGGCGTTCTTTGACAAAACAAGTCCAGTAGAACTATACATGAGTGTAGAATTATTCATCCTTCAACATTTTCCCACCTATGTGAGTGACAGATATGACTTTTCTCCAGTATCCAGCACCTGACTGTTATATCAAACATATGTAAAACACCACATACACACATACATATGCATACTGTATGTAAACACATACACTCACACTTCAAAGCAATAATTTTCAGCAGTAGTACATAATAAACTGATAAGGAAGAATAGAAATAAGGTATTAACTACCTCTAATTTTGCAGCACATTTCTATAATGTAATTGGAACTTTATGTATGTAAAGGAGTTTCAGTTTTCTTTTTTATTTCTTTTAGTCCTACTCCCAGTCGGTAATTGAAAAGACTTTCTTTGTTTCTTATGATATACCCCTTATACCCTCTTGCTATTGGGTTTACTTTGACTTCATATATAAATCTTGTAGGGCCAATCTTTTAAAACTGTTTCAAACTCAGCTACTTTCCTGATGCCCCTGTACTCACAGTACTTGCCTGACTAAGTCATTTGATCAAGGGCTACTCCCAAGGTAGGAATCTCTTTTGGTTTTGCAGATTGAGAAAGCTTCCTACTTTTATATATATTTTTGGTAAAGTTTTAGACATTATATCCTGCTTCCTCAAACCCAGATGACACACACAGATCAAGTGCTACTTGATCTTCTCCCTTGCTTTCCTTCTCTGGGGTTGACAAATCTAGGGCCAATCGCTCAGCAAGATCTGCATAGAGAAAAAAGTTAACTATTGTTCTAAGTTCACTACTTGAAAAGACAGGAAACATAATGTTACATCTCATTAATATGACAATTCAGAGTATTTTTAAATTTGTAAACCCATGAGTAATTATTTAGAAACAAGTTGTCTTGTCATTATAGCATAAACCTTTACAATTGATTACAACATGCTAGATCACAGTAATTGAGGAGCACAAGTTTGTGAGAGATTAATCTCTTTATTCTTTTACACATTACCAATGCTATAAGTTTTTTTCCTTTTAATTTCGCCCTGTTTTTCACTAAAGACTTGTATCATATGTTTATTAATATGATTATAATATTTTGAAAAGATGGGAATTGCTATGTTTTCTGGGATACTATGAATTATATGAATATCCCTTTGAGATCTAGATTCTGTCAAGCAATTTATTACATTGAATTAAATTTATATTACAAATATGACTAAAAAAATCCATCTTCTAGCATACTAGTTATTATTCACATTGTTGATGAAAAATGTATTATGAATATTTGCTCCATGAAAGATTCTGTATTAGGTACTCAAAAGCAGATAATAGAAACTCAAAGATATTGTTCCAAATAAACCACTCATGAAAGTGTCTTATACAGTAACCCAGAAACACAAGTGTAAGAGTAAAATAAAGAATGTTTTAGTTTTGAGGGGAGAGTTGGAAGCAGGTTTTACTCAGGAAAACATTTATACTATAGATATGAGCTGTAAAATGAATTATATATAAAATGGAAGAAGAAAACCCCAAAATGTTTTTTTTTCCAATTTACTCTGCAACAGATAGAAAACAACTTTGATTCTTTAATATTGGAGAATGACAAGTGCTATAGATGTCTGAGTTGGTTTTATAACAGAATTTTAACATCCTTTACGTCAATTAGAAATTTGAAGATTAAAACTGTGAAAAATGCAAAACATGTATCTGGTTTCCTCAGCTGTAAAAGTAAAAGTAATATAACCAACACTAACACCATACATAGTAATATAGTATTTTTTACTGTTTAATTTATGATGTGGACATTTAAAGATAGTGACAAGGGTAAGATATTATATTGTTATTTATGTGTTTTCTCAAATATTTAAAAATTTTACAGGTAATTTTGCAGGTTATTTCTATTGACTATTACCAGTTGAAATCCCATTACTTCTACTTAACTTGGAATGTACTTAATATACATTACAGAAGATTTTCAAATACTATAAATTTTAAATATTTCTTACATTTATAGCCTAGAAATTTTAGCATTTTCTTTGCTTTAAATTTTATGCTAATAAGTTCAATATATATCAAGTCTGAACCATTTGAATGCTTTTCTTATGTTTTTTGTGTAGTTAGGATATTAACCTTTGAGTCATGATAAAATATTATTCACTAATTATTTTTTACTATACCTTTAAAAAATATTTCACTTAAGTAAGTATTCTAAAATAACTTTACAGGTAAGTTTATATTTTTAATTATCTTTAGAAACTCTCTCTCCTTTTATTTTAGGACATTTATTTATAGTTATAATATACAGTAGAACTTTGTTTTTGAAATAGCCAAATTTTAAATGTAATATTCATTTCATTGATTTTATGAAAATTGTTGGATTTCTTTGAAATATTGATTGGTATATAAGCTATATTCCTATTAGACTCCAACTAGTAATAGCTTTGGTAGAAATTAATGACTAATTCTATGCCATCAAAACCAAAAATTTTTAAGATTAAGAATAGAGAACCAAATATCAGATCTCTTAGTTTTGTATAGATTCATATTATTACAGGTAATAACATTTTAATTTAATAATAACATATCTAAAAATCACAAACTGTGTTGTCTAAAAGTCATCATTATTATCATTGTTATGTCTTTGTTAGTTTGGGTCCTCTGAGCAGCAGAAACTAAGACAGAGTAGGGTAGAAAATACTTTCCCTCTATCCTGCTGGGTTCAATAGGTAGGTCTTTGAAGTGAGCTGACAATAGATAGATTAACAAGAAAAAAGGTATATAAATATATTCATTTTAAATATTATAACACAGGAGTCTCATAGGAAAAAAAGTGAATATTCAACAAAGTGGTGAGATTTGAGAGTTTATATACTATCTTAATAGGGTAAGGGGACTTAAAGGAAATTAAATGATTTTCTGGAAAGATAAATGGGCCTCTAGAAGAACAGATGGGAGATATAATAGTTTGAGATAAAGTTTGACTGGGGGTTTGTGTTGATTACTAGTCTTCTCTTCTGGGGTAAGATGAAACTCCTAGTTGATGAAACTCTTGGGGAGGGCATTTATAACAATAGAGTTCTATCTGGAAGATCTGTCTTTAGGCAGGAGATAGTACAAAAACCTACCATCAAAGTTATATATTTATTAGAAAAAAATATTTACCTCATAGGAGATAATCCAGTTAGGTATGATATTAAAAAGCATAAAAATACCTCAAAGAGGAGTAATTGTCACAAACATCATACCAGCAGATCCAAGAGTCAGACAGATTATAGAAACAGAAAATTCAAGAGTAAGAAGTATACAAGGGTTTAAGGGAAATATCAGGTAGCAGACCCTCTTCCACTGGCCTAGGATTCGGGAACATGGTCCTGACCCTCGGAAATAAACAGTTTGAATTAAGCGTAGAACAGGACCCTACTCTTAGAAGCTGGGAAAGAAACAGTTTTCAGGGCAGAGGTTTAGAGTTTCAAGCATGAGGAACAACGTTAGACTAAGTTCAATGATAAGAATTGGGGCGCAAGATAAATAAAGTTTATAACAATCATAAGTTCCATTATCCAAATAGACCAATTAAAAAGAATAGTAGCAAGAATAAATAACATGTTTTCCATCCTACTGGACTAGAATTTTTTAAAGTCATCCTGCTTTAAGTTATTAGTGGTCTTAGAAACTGGGCCAGAGATAAACTATATTGGATTTAGAGTTTTTCTAGCCCCCAAGAAGCTGAAGTTTAGAAATGAGGCAAAATCTAGTTCAAGCTATTGCAACCTTATCATTGTTCTCTATGCTTCCATCTTAGAGTCTATCACATCGTTGCTAAAAAAAGTTAGGTGGATTTAAGATAAAGATAAATATACTTCTAGTCTGCATATGACTTTGTTGAACTGTCTAGATTATTTCCAGTAATGTGAATGTTCTAGTATCACTGGTCTTTTAAATTATTTATTTTTATTTTTTTATTCAACATTATTGCAATGGTACTTGGTTTGTTCTTCTGAGTGCTACAAAGAGCTATTTAGGTTTTATATTTCTGCAGTATTTCATAGAATTCTTGTCTGGACTTATCTTGGAAATCTTTAATCATATGTTCTCAGTTTTTCTCCATTAGTTATTTAATATCTAGAACTATGAAGTTGAATGTCTATATTATTTACTCAGAACATTCTAGAAATATTCAGTTTATGTAGAATAATTTGAAAACATTATTTTATTAATCATTTATGTTTATGGGAACTTGAACCATTATTCTCATTATACCCATTCTTCCAAAACTCTAATTTATTATTATACTCATGTGAAACACATTTTAGAACAAATGATCTTACTACTTATAAATATAATTTTTAAAATTCCAGGTATCTATATTATGTTAATTACTTCTGTGGTATTGATTAAATTAGCCTCAAAGAACTATGCTAATCCCCTTTCATATATTTATTAATTTGTCGATATAAACACAGTAAAAAATGTTAACACCAAACACTTGTTTGTTTTTTAGTAACTGTAATAACCATTTAAAATTTCATGTTTAAAATATGATTACTATAATTTCTGAATCATCTGATAACTACCTTTAGACTTTTAAAAGTGGTATCTGCTCAAGTAAAAACTGTTTTTTTTCAGATTCTCCATACTCTGTATTTAGCATAAAGCATTTTCTTCTCTAGAATAACTTTCTAAGTTTAATATAACCTCCATTCTTACAAGTAAGTAGAAAATGATTTATGCTTTTTCATTTCAAGCTTTACGTAAAGCACAGAATTACTCACAATAAAAATGGATGATTCAGGAAATCTTTCTCTACTGGAAAATTTTCAGGCCAATATCTCTCCCAAAGAGAAAAGGTTGCTTAATAATGGGGCCCAATGCCATTATCATATAATCTGTGTAAGTATTTGCTATCTGAAGATCAGCCCATTGGGTACAATTGATTTAAAAGAACGTACTTGGATTGATTTCTAGGCTCTCAATATGGAGGTTTCTCTTTAATGAATATGGTAGATAGACTAAGGAGCTGAAACACAGTTTATTAAAGATGATTACTAGAGCTTGAAACTTTTGGAAAGTGCATTTGTTATCTTTTCCTAAATTCCCAGGAAATAAGAAGTTCTGACAAGATCTTTTATTATAATGTGTAAAACCTACTTAAGACTTGCAAGCAGAAAATGAGAAATTAAACAGCTTAGATGTGAATTATTTTCTTTCATAGAGCATTAAACATTAATAGGATAATATCTCTATTTAGAACCAAGAAAGAGTACCTAATTAATAAAGTAACATATTTATTCATGTGATTCATATAAATGTATTAAAATAAGATATTTTTTGGTCTCTAAAGAAAATGCTCTATTAGCCATATTTTCTACAAAAAAAAATAAGCATTTTGATTTGCATATGCTTATGGTATTTTCTTAGGAAATGTTTTATAAAACATTTTAATATTGATTGTCACTTTAAAGTCAAGACGTATATTCTGTTGAGGCCCCAATCCATTACCTCTTGGGAGTGATGAAAAGGACAGGGAGAGTCACTTGTATGTACTGCTTAGATTACTGGAACCAGCCAGTCCTGAGGGCACCATGGGGGTTTCTGTCTCATTCTGGTCTTACTTGACTCACAGGCATCAATGCCAAGAAAGTGAACAGGTGAGACAACAGAGATAAGTAACTATAGTATTTATTGCCATGCTGAATTGACCAGAGTCAGCAGCAATTAATCAGAAGTTTACAGATTCCTTATAGAGCAATGCTTCTCAGACTTTAATATGCATATGAATCCACTTGAAATCTTGTTAAATTGTAGACTCTGTTTCAGTAAATAAGGGTGGGAGGTGGGGCTGAAATTCTATAGTTGTAACCATCTTCTGAGTGCCCATCATGTTGATGTAGAATCCACACTTAGAGTAGACTGGTCTGGTGCATTACACACTCAGTTGCCTTTACCTGAGGCACAATCATTTCCCTTAACACATCCCTATATTTTCCCACAAGATGGGAGCTAACCAGACCTATTTGAAGTATGCTATCATTATAACTCTAATACTATAGTTAGGGGTCTTTTGCAAGGGCAAAACATAGGTATTTAATTTTGTTTAGAAAACTATTTGTTCCTTGGTAAACTTCAACTATTTTGCAGTGTTGTATATTGGTTCTATTTCTTTAACTGTCTTTTCTGCCCAAAGTTTGGCCAAACTGTAAAAACTTTGATGATTTTTATTTGTACCTAGTTAATTCTAATGACCTTCCCTTGAGCTATTCAATAGATTCTCCTTCTGATCGATACTTGAAACTTGACTTAATCCATTAAGGATTTAGGAAAATATTATGTTCATTTTTAATGCTAACTCTATATATTTATCTTGATAGAATTTAAAAAAAAAACACAATAGAAGGGAATAAAACTCTTTCAAACACTTCTAATCTAATATACAGACAATAAGTAAGCTTAGGTCGAATATAAAAATTAAGTCATTTTCTAACTCTCTGTACACCTGTAAAGGGACTTCAAGTTTGTTTTTCTATGTATGCCTTTCTAGATATGGAGATGACAACTTTGTATCACAAAGAAATTTTACATAAATTATTTTTTCGATTTGAAGCAATTGATGAGGAAAGTGGGAGCTATCATTGCCCACATGATATACTTTGAATGATGTTGAAAGTTTCCCCTGCCTCGATATATTTGTCTTTTCTATTAGACATGCAATAGGGACTAAAATACCACTATTAAGGTTATTTTTTTAAAATAAAGCATGTAAGTCATTATAGTTATTATTTCAACATAATCAGAAACCTTGAGAGTTTATAAAGTTTATTCTAACTACATCCTCCAGCCAGTGTCTTCTGCATTTCTTACTTCCTGTTTATTATTCTGTATTATACATCCTGTAAATGTGGCAAGTCTTTAGGATTCTCTTCTTGACTTTCTGTTTTTATTTTATGATTTTTAGCTGATATTAATACAGACTCATTTTTCTTAGCTGAAATTTTTTCAGTTATAAAGAGTACACTTGAGACTCAAAGTTCTTACTTAGGCTTAGTTTTTCTGAGCATCAAAAGGTATTTCTACCATCTACCTAGATATAACTATAAGATATATAAAAAGCTAGATGAGAATTCAGGCTTGAGAGTAACTATGTTAAAGATTCTAATACCATGTGGATATAACATGTTTAGGTTAATATGCTTGTTATTTCATATTCTATTAGTTTGTTATAAATTTGTTAGTTTAATGATAAGAAACATATTCATTACTAACAACTCCTTTTTCAAGTACGCTGATAAACTTGTTTATTATTAATTTCTTCAGAATACTCTTCTACTAAGAATGGAAAATATAACTAGGCAGAGGTTGTAAAATATATATAATTTCAAAAGGATAGGTAATTATTTTTATATTTATAGCCCCTGAGTGTCTGATTCCCTACAATTTCTTGTACATAAATTGGATTATCCCTTTAAAGCAAAAATCTGTTGCATGATTTAAAAGCTACCAGTAAATTAAATTTTGAAAATCAATATGTACATATTTATTTAATAGACATTAAATCAATATATTGTATTATGTTATTGTGACATGGCCTGTTTATAAATAGTGATCTCCTTTGTTAAACATAAACATATTTTCTTCATAGTCTTCAAAATTTTTGTGAAAATGTTTATTTTTTATTATTAGAAAAAATTGATTTTATTTTGCATACTGTTAAATGATTATCTCATTTTCTTTAGCAACTTGTTTATTTAGAATTACTAACACATTATTTTGGTTTTGTATATATTATTCTCACAACTTAATTATTTACTTTTGTAGTAGATTTAAATTATAGAGCAGGGCTTTTAGTAACATTGAACTCATCCTGTAAAACTACCATAATTTAAAAAAATAAATAATTAAATATATTTAAAAGAAAAAAATAAATCCCTCCATTGTTTTAATATTTTAAAAGTTTAGAGTTAATTATTATCAATGAAATAAAAAATGTAATAATGTATAGTATAGAAATGAATTAAAAATTTCTGAAGCTTAGGCTTTAATGGACCAAAGAATCATAAAAAAATTGAGGACTAGTCATTTTATTGACCAAAAAGGTAAAATATATTTAAAGAAATAAGAGAACAATTTTTTAAATGTCATATATTGATTACAAAATTTTACTAATATAATAAACAGGAAACATTTGCTGAGATTTTAGAAGCTTTGTAGCTACATCAAATTGCCTTTATATATTACAAGGTAGGTACTTCCAATCTGAAATTCAGAACATCCTCTTAATATTTAGTCTAGAAACCAGAAGATAGTTAAATTTCAGAAGTCAGGTCTATCAGATGCAGAAGCTAATATACATCATCATCTAATATCTGGAAATCTGTCCTGATACCTTTCCTAAGAAGTAAGCTGACATCCCTCAAGGGGATTTTTTTCAAAGAACAACCATAACGTAGATATAACTCTTGCTAATTTAATCACCATCTACAAACTCTTATGAACACAATGAGAAGAATGTCTTGAAGCTGTCGTCATAAAAATGCAGATGTCTGTATTTGAGACTATTAATCAAATCTTTATTTTCTGTGAGTCTTCAGATTAGCTATTTTAAAATAATAATAGATAATAGATCATTAAAAAATTATAAATTACTACAAATTGATGATATATTAGGAAGCTTTTTTTATATTAACTATATAATAGCTAAAAATGCCAATTTGTACTTGCTGGACCCCTTCCATCCTTAGTTTTACAAGTCTGCCTCATTGTTAGTTTTCCCTTTGTCAAGAGCCTTCACATGGCTACCCAGACTGTGAAAACTATGTGAGTCCTTGACTACAGGTTTCAGAGGCCAGTCAGGACTCTGAATGTAGGAGAATTATGTAAAGAAGCAAAAGGAAAAGAAGAGAGCTAATAATTTAGAATTAGTTCCAATCAACTCTTTGCAAAAAAAAAAAAAGAGCTCAGTTCAGAAACAGAAAACCATATTTTCTACTTTAATAGATACTAATCATTTGTCTATTTTTCATTGTGAACTATATGGCATATTTAGCATTCTTTTTATATTGGAAAATAGTTACTAAACCCACCAACCAGTCTCTTTTCATTCTGTTTTTATTGAGTAATAATCTATCAGAACTCTAAGTGATGTTGCATATAAATTCTGACCCTGTATGTAGCCATCATCCTGACTGGGCTTATGCCTATACAATTTGTCTGGCATTTTATTCTATATTTATATTTGATTTGATCAAACATATATGCCTTCACACAATATTCAGTTTGGAAGGGATTAAAGGAAAAATAACATGTTAAGTAATTCTAACTGTGGTTATAAGGGTCTGCCAAAACTGTAAAGGGTCTGAAATTTCACCAAATCTCTAAGCTAACATGTTAGACTGCCACAGTAATCATGGATGTTAGCAGAAAACAGGAGAGTCCTGGATTGGAGATGAAAGATTATTCACAGCCTGGCAAAGCATGAGCATCAGTATTGTGTTTTCATTTCCCTTGCCTCCAGTTCCATACAGGTGATATGAATGGACCCAGATGGACACATGCATATACAATTGGGTTACAAGATAAGAAAACTTGAGCTTGGGAGCCCAAATATTTTATAATAGGGAATGAGCATTCCTGCATTTGCTCTGGAAGGAGACACTATATCTTCCAATGCAGAAACTGCACACACAAGAAAATAGAACTAGTGCCTCACTTATAAGACACGTAGAAATGCAAGAGACTCATGGAAAGTGTCTCCCAATAGATTGAAGAATATATTATCATTTGAAAATAATTAAATCCATCTCATTTACACCACCTTAATCTTCCATAAACCTCAGTATCTCAAGGGAAAATGCATTTTGTAGGATGGATGTAAAAGATTTATCTAAGGTTTTGTAAGAATTTGAAAAAAAATATGTAGTATATTTTATATGGGGCCGAGAGGAAAATATGCCTGTTAGAATGTGAGGAAACTGAAATGTTTTACCTGCTATCATGCTAAAAACTGCTGGCCAGGAATTCTAAAAGATAAACAGTTTCAAAGACTTGAACACTTAAAATTGATTAGTAGTCAATTGCTAAATTTATTTTTCAAATTATACTTAAGATAATATCACTATGACAAAATTTAAAATAATATGCTTGATATTAAGGATTTTCATTTGTCATGGAAATAAGAGAAAGTCATTTGATGAGTTGTCTACATAATATGAAAAAGTGAAAAGCCACTAAGAAAAAGTTAAAAAGCTTAGAACTTAATTTTTAATTTTTAAAAGAAAACATGTTTGAGTGTTACATGGCTTTTAGTAATTTGACCATTTTACTCTCATTTTTATTATTTTTTTATTATTTAAAATTAAGCAATCATGGATAATCTTCATGAAAATCACAGGAAAATATTATCATGCTTAATAGTAAATAAATATTTTGGGCTTCTGTGCCTTCTAAATCAATATCTATAAAAACAATCAGAAATTAAAGATGCTAGTTGAAGTTAAATATGTTGGTGTGAATATATGAGCTATTAGGAACTCTAAAATTTTACAGAATATTTTTATACCTTTCAAAAAAAGCAATTAACATGAAAGCAAGGGCCAAAATGGAATTAAACATAATATTAATATTATTAGGATACCTCTAAAATATTCTGCATCAGCAAAAGAAGAAATTACTGTTTAATTTACTTTGTTTCAACAAATTCTGTCATGAAATAAAAATATTTCCATTATTTTGACATCATATTTTTTCTATCAGTTTGGATTGTTGTGTGAGATTTTATTACTGAGAAAGAATTAAAGGGGTAGATATTGAAAGAAATATTGCCATATTTTGTCTCTTTGGCTATTCACCTGCTCATGCAAACCCTTCATTCTAGACATTGCTTTAATTCCCTCTTTAGGAGGACAAACTCAAAGTTCCATCAGAGTACAAAATCTAACTCAAAGACCAAGATTCCTGTGTCTTTTGTCCCATCCATGGAGCATGGATTTGGCTATTTTTGGTGTAGCAAACTGTAAACTCAAAGACTCAATAGCCAGCATATGAAATATGAAGTAATCATAAGTTCATCATTTGGTGAAAAAAAATCCCATTTAGGAAAGAACATTAATAAACACATGGATTTATTGATGGGTAGCAATGATCACATTTCATTACCAGGAGTAATAAAATTCATCTATCTAGAGTAGAGTAGATCTATTAATTAGTCCATCTGGCAAGTCTTCATTTTGCTTTCTGAAGGAACTCCTTTTTCACTGCCCTCACCACTCTTGGTTTTGAACTTGAGGAAATTAAATATATATTTTTTTCATGTCCAAACTGAGACCACTTACTATTGAAGTTTACCTTATGATCCAAGAAAGCTACTGGAGCTACAGCTGTCCACACATTTCACATAGGAAGGAGGAAAGGCAGCAGGAATGTTTACTTCCTAGTTGCATTAGTCCTGCTTAAGGAGATATGTAGGAAAAATACTTGTATCTCTTGGCCACTTGTATCTCTTGGCTATCCCTACCTGCCCAGTAGGCTGAAAAAGTCTTCTAGCCAAGCACATTGTTCATCTGCAGAAAATTTTAGTGCTATAAATAAGAGTAAAGGGTATTGTAAAAGTAATTAGTAATCTACACAACAAAATATAACAATAAATTTATCCTCTTTCTCCCCCAGTGGTGTTCTCCTTCACGGATCTCTGACAGTCATTCTTGACACAGATTTTCAGCTCTTGTCCCATATCCAAACATGCAACATTCTCAAGATTCTTAACTCTCTTTCACCATGGGTCCTTTATAACAGCATAACACATTAGCTCCACTATACTATTTTTCTTTTGCATTTTAAAACTATAATGTTCAAAATGTGTTAAATATAATTGATTACTTTTTTATTAGTTGCTTGATTTACTGCAATCTGTTTTCTACTATTTCTTCTATGTAAATGCTTCATAGAAACTCCTTAAAGTATTCAAGGAAAACTACTTACTAAATCATAGAAAACTTTTTAATCATTGTTTTATTCATTCTCATTTAAACTTTATATTCTCTTGCCTACCTTCTCCATCTTGAAATACCAAGAAACAAACAACAAACAACAAAAACACATTATTTTGAGCTGCTTGGTTTGTGGTGATTTGTCATGAAAACAATAGAAAACAATACCTGTGCAAATTTTTACCATCTTAAATGAAAGAATTCTGGAAATGTGAAGCCTGAACATGGCTCTCCTTCTCTCCCCAGACGTATCTAGGTTATTTGCCTCTCTTGAGTCAAGTGGCTGATCACACTTATAGCTCCCTTTTGGAGGGGTAACGACTGCATGATCCATGGACATACTTTTAAAGAGTCATGTGGAGAGCAGGAAGTTGCCTAGAATGTTGCCAAAGAGTCCAAAAGCCTTAGTGGAAGGAAGAGGTTCCTAGAAGGAGCTTTTTGTGGAAAAATTACTGAGATTTGGGAGGAATGCCATGGCTCTTAGTGAGTGTTAAAATGCCAGGATAGAACTAAAGGATTAAGTTAGGTCTTTCTAAAATATGGAGGGGGACTGGGAGCAGAGGGAAAGGGAAGCAGGTTGGGTCTTCCCTATAGAGAAATTGGTAAAAGAATGGAAAAACCCATTGGGTCATAGTTTATGTTGGTGAGAAAGTTGGGAGTGGCCTAGGTGTATGGTTTGAGGTTGCTGTTAGATGTCTGCCAGGATGAAGTCATCTGAAAGCTTGAATGGAGTTGGAGGACCTACTTCCAAGGTGGCTCTCTCACGTGGCTAGCAAGTTGTTGCTGCCTTTTGTTATGAAGCCTCAGTTTCTTTCCATTTTTACCTTTACCTTTAGGCCTTGTGCCAAAAAGACATCAAGGGAACTTAAATGCATATTACTATGTGAAAGAAGCCAATCTGAAGAGGCTACATACTATATGATCCCAGCTCTATGACATTCTGGAAAAGGTAAAACTATAGAGCCAGTAAAAAGATCAGCGATTGCCCAGGGCTAGAGCGGAGGGAAGGAGGGAAATATGAATAAGTGAAACACAGGGGAATATTAGGGCAGTGAAACTATTCTATATGATAATGTAATGATGAATACATATTATTATACATTTGTAAAAACCCATAGACAGTACAACACAAAGTGTGAACCCTAATGTAAACAATGGATTTTAGTTAAGAATATATAATATTGGCTCATCAATTGTAACAAATGTACTATACTAAAGCAAGATGTTAATAGTAAGAGAATCTCTGGAGGAAGGGGAGTAGTGGGAAGGGGAGAGAGGATATATGAACCTCTGTACTTTTTGTTCAATTTTTCTGCAATGCTAAACTATTCTAAAAAAAAGTCTATTAATTAAAAAATAATTGCAAACCTAGAGATAATGGGCAAATGTTATAGCCAAACTGAGTTGAAAAAATGGCCAATATAAATGTTCATAATGGACAATAGAATCAGTGCAACATTCAAATGCACCAATTACCATGGATAGTTTCATATTAACTTTATCTAATCTTTTGAATTAGTAATGTAAATGCTGATTAAAATATATAAAAGCATAGAAAAATATGAAAATCCCTCTGGTAAAGAATTTATAATTCCACAAAATTCTAATATTAATAGTAGAAAAAAGTACCTGTAAATTAATCTCACTTATGAATATAGGTGAAGCTTATCACAATAATCATTAGCAAATAAAATATAACAAATTATCCAAAGAATAATACTTGTGACTAAGCAAGATTTATATTATGAATAAATGAGTGGCTTAATATGAGAAATTCTGTCAACATGTGGTAAAGTTTTTTATTCCACAGAGGACAACACAAATATTCCCAAGGAATATTTGGTAAATATAAGTGATGTTTTTGCAAAGGATATAATTTTATGATCCATCTTTTCTGTGGAAATTCTTGAATATATGCCTTGAAGAGAAATAAGCCTGTCACAGTTCATACCTTTTATCCAGTTAACTTCCTGATTCTGCCTCTCTTCTTCCCTCCTCACTTTCAATCTTTATTCTTTCCTTCCTCATCTCACTTCAGAGGCATTACGTAAGGGACTTTTAGGTAGTTGCAAACACATCTTATCACTGCTAAATTTACATTTGGCTATAAATGGTAGAAATCTAACCATAGTGGATTAGCCAAATACAGTGTTTATTTTTCTCACACTAGAAGTTTGGGGGTTTGTAATTCAGGCCTGAAATAATTAATTAACATTGTCACAGGGTATCCAGATTCCTTCTATTTTTTTGCTCCTTCCTTAATGTGTTGATTTTGTTTTCATGTTCCCAAGATAAACCATTAAGACATCAGAATTACTTACCAATACTGAATAGTGAATGCAAAAAAATTTTCTTCACTTGAAGTTTTGTCTTTATAATGGAAAGCAGAATATTCTAATAAGACCACATTTATTTCATAACTGTTGAAATAATAATTGATATTATGTTCATCAATATTCACAGTACTTCTTGTACTCAGCCATATGCAATAACATTTAACCTCAAATCTCATAGGTTTACAACAACAAACATTTATCTCTCACTGATATTAAATGTTGATGGTTGTTTATCTGCTGCATACTTCTTTTTATTCTGGGAATCAGGTAAGAGGAGCAAACTATATTTGCCATGTATTCTCCTCAGGGCAGAGGGAAAAGAGCAAATGGTAGAAACTTTTAATGTCTTTTAAAGCTTTTGCTGAGATATAACACACATGACACGTGTTCGCAGTCCATGGATCAAGGTGAGTCACATGGACAAGCCTGACACTTAGGAAGAATGTACATTTTGCCTGCAGGGAGCTGCTATAAGTCACTTAGTAATGAATAGAATTGTTTAACCCTTTCAGAGGGAAAGAAAATAGTTGGGAACAATTTTTCCCATCAGCATAAGCCTATAATTAGGAAACAATTTACTAGAGTAAATAATAGAATTGGTTTTGGAATTGTACCTGATTCAATTCTGGCTCTGTTGATTGCAGGTTGACTCTAAGCCGTAGGTTTTTTTATAGATAAAATTTGTTAATTTCCATGATTAAATTTTATTATGAAGCATTTATATTTTAAATTTCCTTAAAGGTGATTTGCACATAGTAACTGCCTAACAATTTGTTATCATTTCTTAGGCCATATGAAAATAATCAATCTTATTTTCCAATGAAAACCTCAACCAATTTGCTAGAATTGTGATAGATATATCCATAGACACTCTGAAAATTATCTGGATTTTCATCACACACTTTGTTTAGACATGAAAGGGTGAAACTGATTTCTCTGTGAGATTGGAAGCCAAATAAACTAAATAGCAGTATAAACAAGTAGTGTTAAATTCAGAAAGCTGAATGTTTTATGCATTCATATTTGGCCTCACACAAATATATATAGCTTATGAATTTTCATGAAATGACTTTATTTCAAGAATTTGAAGATTTATTACTCTGTTTCAGATTGTGAATAAGTGGTTAAATGTGTTATTATATCTAGTCATTCTCTGGTCTTGCAGAAGATATCAAAAATGTATTTATAAATCAAAGGAAAAAGATGCTATTGATTATGCAGGATTTTAGTCCACTTATTCACCATTACAATAATAATTCTCTATAGTTTTTCAAAGTCTTATTAAACAACTAGCAACAGAAACAAGATGAGATTATTTTGTGGCTTTTGGTTTTGGAAAAGAACTAGACTATTGATTTGTGTTTTTTTAAATTTCTTTATTGATTAGTCCATTTTGCTATAGCCCATTTTTTTGACATGGTTTTTTTAATTGACAAAGAAGTTTTAAGAAAATATGATGAAATTGAATTAAATCTTTGATCAGAATTATTTTGTCATCTTTAATTTTTCATTCTCTGATCCAGAATTCTCTTATTCTCCTGTTTTAATTCATTAGACACCTAGAAGTTTGCCTTTTCCTTTATCAGTACAATGGTTTAAAATTCCAGATGTGTACAGCTCCAATGATCTGTCTAAACATATCTAGCTGATCATATCAGAATTGAAGTGAAATGTAGAATTTTAAATGAATGTGAGTTTTTCTAAGAATGCAAACCTCTGAATTATTTGGAGACTATCTTGTAGATATGTTTATAATACACATTATAAAGCATTTTAAAGAAAAAGCATTTGGTATAACAAAGATCATTTCATATTCTAGTGAATATCTCAAGGGCCACAATGTAGATATTGAGTTTGACTATCAAGTATATTTTTTTCTCTCATTTTCCCTCTTCTGAGATGTGTATTTTAGGTTTGGCCAATTGTAGTAACTCATCTTCAAGGAATTAATAAATATTCTATAGGTAAGCCTCAGAACCAAGCTTCTGGGATTGCCATATAGATGTTCAAAAAAGAAGTTCTATTTCTCCTAGGACTGCCATGTTGAGATGTGTGTCTGAAATTCTGGCAGATGACTGGATCCTGATTCAAGTCTTTAAGGCCCTGGAATTAGGTACCATTTCAGATTTTTTGTCACCATGAGATCTTTCCCAAGGAAAAGAGTTGTAAGCTAATTAAATCACTATCATTTTTAACCAACATGTTCATTTCTTAAGTAAATAATAGGAGTGCTTACTTTGATAAATTAAAATTAAAAGAAAATTCTAGAACATTAAGTGTCTTTCCTGGCCTTGGTAAACTGAGAATAATTGTCTCATAGATCTGATCTGGGCAAACACTGATGAGTTGATGGTACCTGACTCTATTGTGTTTTGTATTGAAGGTGGAGGGGAGAGAAGCATTCACTTGCATAGTCTTTGAATGTCTCAAGTAAGATTTTATTGTTAAACTAGAAAGAATAAATATAATATAGTAAAGCTATTGCATAGATTAATTTACACCGATTAATCAAATATATTGGTCTCTTCACTCCTTCCTTCTTCATGCACACCAATAATTAAAAAAGGAAGGAGGGAAGGTGAAACAGAGGGAGAAAGAGTAAAAGTGACACAGAGAGAGGAGCTTTATTTTTTTTGTGTGTGTCTCCAAAAATGTTCAACCCAAAGAGAAACAAGGATATCATTAATCCAGGCAATTTTAAACATCCTGAACTTTTTATCTTAGCATTCTTATATTTTTTCTACTCTCTTTCTCTTTTATGTGATAAAATATACTTTAATATTTGTATATTTAAAGACATTACTAAGCAGAGTTGCAGTCTCAGTTAAACTGAATATGAATGTTAAGAAATTACCAAGGATAATTTTAACTCTATTTTATGAATGAATTATAGAACCTAAGTCTTATATGATAAACGATTCCACTATTTTTTAAGGTTATTTAAGTTTTTCAACTCCATGTTAATGGAAAGCTTGGAAAAAGAAGGGATGAAAATAAACACATGAGAAGAAACATTAGATTTTGCTTTACAGAATTTGGACACATTTTTATAAAGCATTGCTAGCTCATTGCAGAGAGGCTTGATATGAACTCTCTTTGATCACGGTCCAGAGTGGTAGAAAGACATCTAACAATGAATTCATTGAGGAATACTTAAGTTATGGCAGTCTGATTTAAAAGTCCACTATTGCTTTATAAGAATTCACACTGAAAAAAAAATTATGGCTTTTTGTCTGATGATCTTTTCTATCCATGTGTTTGTTTACCAGCCAAGAGAGAAGAGAATGACTAGATTAGTTATATGTTGTATTATTTTAAAATTTCCTGTATTGATAAGTTGCCTAAAAATTTCTAAAGGTTTTTAGCAGAAACAGGTTTCAATAAAAGTTCTGGTAAAATATAAAAATGAGTAATAATCTTTTTAGTATTTTAAAATATATTATGGAAAATTTTAAACATTTGCTTGAAAAGTAGTAAAATGAAACCTCATTGAAGACATTACCTGGATTCACTAATTTTACTGGGAGGAGGAGAGAACCAAAGAAGTGGGGGCACCTGGCAGCTTTTTTTTAGCAGAAAGGGTAACATCAGGCTTTTCTCTCATGATCAGTTTTAATAGGCCTAATAAGAGTCAGAATTATTAGAGACATATTCGGGAGTGTTTATGAGCACAGGTAAACAGTTAAGATCAAGATAAGACTAGAGACTGATTAGATTTTTAAGCACCATACTCTATATTGTGGGGAAAAGTCAATTATTTAGGACAAAGTGGTCTAATTCATAGTAGTATTTTTGCCTCTGACCGTAGATACAAATCATTGTGAAAATTATTATCAGGGAAGAGTAAAGCAGAAATTTCAATAGAAACTCAGAGAACAATAGTCCTTAATTAGAGAATATCATATAAAAGAGAGAACAGTAAAAGTTAGAATGTCATTTCCATACTTTTTTCTCCTTTTCTAGCTTACCCAAGAGTGTGTTTTCTTTTCCAAGCTTGAATTGAATTACAATTTTGAACTGTATTAGAAAATCTCAGTTATAAAAAGATTTTGCTTAAGCTCATTAAACTGTGAAAGTACTTCTATGCTGATATGTTCTCCAATTTTCAATCTGAAGGTCTAAAAGGCAGACCTTGTGCTAAGAAAAATGAAATTACTGATTAAAATTTGGGCACATGGTTCCTGGGCCTAGAAAGAATCAGCAGATGACATCAAAATGAATACTAAATGCCTACACTTAGGCTTTTTATCATTTGTACTTCTTGATACTTCATTTCACTTTGTTCAGTGTTTCTTGAATGTGACAGCTTTGATCAAGGTGTAGCATATAACCTTAGACAGTATTCTACTATGAGAAAGTTATAATTCCATAAATAGCTTCAGTTATATTAGCATAAAGACACAAGAAGGAATTATAATTTATTTACACTTCTTGATAGTCTTTTGACAAATTTGGATCTTTATGTTGTTTATATGTTTTATATGATTTTAAAAATAATAATGTTTTACCATTTATTGAGGTCTTATATATATAAGCACTATTTCAAATGCTTTATGTTTAATCATTTATTTAATACTCACATCAAACCTATAAGTACAACACTATAATTTTCATTCTTTGTACCAATAATGAAAGATTCCTGAAGCACAGAAGTATTAGTTTACCAAGAGCAAAGAATTAATAATTGTCTGAGCTTGAAATTCAGGAAGGCTTGCTCTAGGCCCTGTGCCTGTAATAGCTTACCTATATAAACAAACACAAAAAAGCAACCCCAAAAGGGAAAGACAATCAGATTTTAAAATATTTTCAATTGGTTTTTATAAATATGACCGTTGAATTTTAGTTGTTCCAAAATTCCAGGTAGTAACACTGGAAACTAAATTTTATAAATGCGAAATGTATAGCCTTTTCTATCTTGGTGAGGATAGTAGTATTTAGCTTTATAATTTATAAAAACTGACTCTCTCTCTCTCTCTCTATATATATATATATATACACACACACACACACACACACACATACGTGTATATAAATATATATGAACAATATTAGAAAGACAAAAAAAGAATAATGAATTTAAAATTTTTTCAGAAAGTTTTCTTTGGAATTTTTCAAAAATATCAAAAGTGAATACCAAGGACAATTTTATGGAAAAAACCCACTAGAATCAGAATCAGGCAAAGTAGTACTTTGTTATTAGAAAGAAAGCAATTGGAGACCTGCTAAAAATGCTTTACATTTGTATAGGACAGTGGCAGATGCACCTGTATCTCTAGAGATTCGCCATTTCAGGGTGTACTACTGTAGTTTATACTGGCAGTCAGAGGATTGACATGTAACCAATAGAGGATGCACAAAGGCTACAGCTCTCTCACCCTTCAGGTGGAATAACTCTACAGTGTGTTTGACACTGGTTCCTAGAATTTCCCCAGGGGATTAAGCTTCATTCACTCACAGTGATAGAGGACTTGATGGATGACATGCTGCTTTTGGCTATTGTGAGTATTTACTGCCATCAAGCAAACTACTCCAAATGTTAGTGGTTCACAACAAAAACCTAACTAGGTTTCTCCCCCTCTCCTGATCTTTCTAGCAGGTAATTGGACTTTGTACAAAGCAGTTTAGCACTCTAAGACCAAGTATTTGAGGAAGTGGAAACTGTTAGTCTCAGGATTTTGGCTTGGATATTAGATTAGGCCTCCATCATACTCAGTTAATCAAAGAAGTCATAACCCTTTCTGCTCCACCAGATTGAAAGAGCAGGGAGATAGATCCCATCTTTCTATGGTAAGGGTTTAAAAATTGTGACTGTCTTAAATCTATCACACTGTCTTCTTCCTTTCCCTCTCTTACTTCTTTCCCCTCCTAATATTTATTTTCAGTTGCATCACCCAAGAATGATCATCTCAAGAATATTTATCTCAGTATTTGTTTCAGTAGAAACCCAAACTAAGGAAAGAATTTTATATTTGGCCAAAAGGAGGGTTTTATAGACAATATTATTTTTGATTCTTGAACTACGTGGTGAGATGGGTCTTACTACCTTTTTCTCATTATGAAGGTTGTGGGTAAGAGATATGAGCTATTTAGTTTAAAAAATAGTTGGAAATTGAATAAAATTTTTTCAACTCTAACACCAATGTGTTTGCCTGTGTACTTAAGAATGAAATAAGAAGAATAAACCTAAAAGGAGGGTGCTGGAGCCAGCCAGCTAAAATTGAACAGTTCCTGAGAGGGGGAGTGAGGATTAAGAAAAAAAAGAGAGACAAAGAGAGAGAGAGAAAGACAGAGAGAGAAGAAAGAGAGAGACAAAGAGATAGAGTAGGGAGGGCTAACAGTGAATACTGTGCCCCGAGTTTATTAAGAACAGTATATTTATACCCTAGGATGTGCATGAGAAGCAACACCCACAGATATGCAAACAATTCAAGTAATGAGCTTATCCATTAAGCCAAT
Organism: Macroglossus sobrinus; assembly: GCA_004027375.1. NCBI lineage: Eukaryota > Metazoa > Chordata > Mammalia > Chiroptera > Pteropodidae > Macroglossus > Macroglossus sobrinus. The sequence goes on along the minus strand of PVKZ01000675.1, from coordinate 509,483 downwards.
CTTCCTCCTTCAGTAATTAGCTTACCTGCCCTGCATACTTCTAGCTTGCAGGCAACTTTAACTAACCCTGTCTGTAGGGCATTCAGCAAAAATGGCTCCCAACAGAGGGGGGATTAACTTTGGGTATACACCTCTATTGTTCCAGGCTGAGTCATTGTATTCTCTGCTATTTTATTTAATTCTCACATTGTAGATAGTATCTACATTTTTAAGATAAGGAAAGTAAGGCTTGTTAGTAAGCAGGGATTCTAATGCAGTCTCTGGCCACAGAGCCAGACAGATTCAACTACACATCACTTTTTCCAAGGAGAGGTAAATGATTAATGGTGATTTTTCTGTAGGAGAAGTGAATTGCTGGCCTGGGAAAACTATGAGAGTCTTCTGCCTGCAACTAATAGTTATAGTGCCCTGCTGGGGAAGTTGAAGCAATTTTCTTCTGCATGATAGGTCCCTACATTTTGTTGTTTTTAAACAGCTGCTGTTGAAGTTAAGTTTGACCTACTACTGATATGATTATGTCTCTGCGTCTCCAACTTTTCTGTGGTTGTCTTTATTCTTGTCTGTTCAGTCTTGTGAATCACTGGTTTTTCTTTGTTGGTTTATTTATTTATCATTTTTCAATTAGGGTTAACATTCAATATTATTTTATGTTAGTTTCAAGTGTATAGCATAGTGGTTAGACATTCATATAATTTATGAAATGATCGCTCCTGATTAGTTGAATACCCACCTGGCACCATACATAGTTATTACAGTGTTATTGACTATATTCCCAAGGCTGTACTTCACATCCCCGTGACTACTTTGTAATTAAGAAGTACTTTGTGCTTCTTAATTCCTTTACCTTTTCACCAAGCCCCTCAACCCCTCTCCCATTGCAACCATTAGTTTATTTTCCGTATCTATGATTCTGTTTCTGTTTTTTTTTTCATTTTATTCTTTAAGTTCTGCATATAAATGAGAGTATATGATATTTGTCTTTCTCAGTCTATTTTACTTAGCATAATGCCCGCTAGGTCCATATTGTCACAAATTATTTCATTTCTTTTATTGCTGAGTAATATTCCATTGTATATATGTACCCTAACTTATTTATCCAGTCATCTATTGATGGGCTCTTAGGTTGCTTTCATATCTTGGCTATTGTAAATAGTGCTGCAGTGAAAATTGTGGCTGGTGAAAGAATAAATCTAACCAATCATGCTTACCTGATTTTATTAATTTAAAAAATTTGTTGCTAATCTTTTTTATGAAAAAAATTGTATTCACTTTTTTAAATGGCATTTAGTTTATTACCAGTAAAACTAAACAACTCTCTTATTTTCCAATATTACTTCTTTTTGAATTATATTATTTTATAATATACTAAAATGAATTTATAAACCATATTACAGATATCTATATTTTGAGATGTGTTGCAAGTCTTTTTTCATGATTTTTTTGTCTTTTGTTATTGTTTATAGTACATTTTGTCACTGAGTGATTTAAAATTTGGAATCTACTTCAATATATTCTGTATGAATTCTGATTTTCAATTTAAAAAAATAAGTAACAATGTTATGCAAATATTCTTTTAAATTTATTATTAAATTTAAATTTAACTATTTAATTTTATATGATAGTAATATAACATATTTTTTTTAATATGTAGATAATTTCGGCTATACATGTAAATTATCTTTTCCCAATAAAGTCAAACATTATTTTAAATTCATATCCCTAATTTCTCTATATCAAAGTATCTATTCTCATATCTTTCATTCTATTTCTGGTTGCTAGTCTGGTCCAATATTTGTCTATGTGTGTGTATCTGTGTATTTGTGTGTGTACATGGGTATTTATATTGAAAATTGTTTTACAGCTCAGCATGTGTCTTGCATAGATAAATGTGTTACGTATGCTTGTGAAAAATTTGTATTCTGCAGTTGCTACTTACAATATTTTATAGATGTTAATTAATTCAAGGTGGTTAATAGTGTTTTTGATTTTATCTATATTTGCTGATACTGTATGTTTCTCTTGTTCTATCATTTGCTGATGGAGTGAGTTGTAAATCTATTTTTATGGAATTATCAATTTTTCTCATTTATTCTGTCAACGTTTTTTGGAATTTTGAAGACTTGTTATATAGATATTTATGATTATCATATCTACCTAATGAATTAATCTTTGAGCACAAAATATCTCTTATTATCTCTGCTATATTCTTTGTCTTAAAACCTATTTTATCTGATATTAATATAACCACTTCAGTATTCTTATACATTCCATCTGTATATATTTATATATCTATCAATTTACTCCTAACTTATCTTTGTCCTTATATTTAAAGTCAGTCTCATAGACAACATAGAGTTGGATCTTGCTATTTTTTTTATTCTGATAATCATTGCTTTTCAAATGGAGTGATTAGACAATGTAAATTTTAATGTAACTGTTATTATGATCTGATTTCAGTCTGCCATTTTACTCTTTGTTATTGTTTTTCTTTTTCTTTTTTTTTTTTGTCCCTGTATTCCTTTTATCTTGCTTTCTTTTGGGCTAATCAAATATTTCTAAGAATTTTCTTTTAATCTATAGGTTTTTTAGTTATATCTCTCTGTATTATTTTCTAAGTGTTTGCTCTATGGATGATAATATAAACACAGTCTTTCCTAGCCCTACCAGAAGTTTATATTGTATCAATTTTCATAAAAAAAACCTAATTTTATTGCTTTTTGTTTTATTGTGTTTCACAGACATTTTGTATTTTACAAATTGAGGGCTAGACCTTCCACCAAAAAGATTATAACTTGTTTTATTGTGAGACTTGCTTTATTGCAGGGGTCTGAAAACAAACCCAAAATATCTCTGTGGTATGCCTATAATTTTGGCTTTAAATAGTTGTATATATTTTTAAAATATTAAGGGTAAAAATATTCTTTTATATTTTTCTTCAGACTAACAATTTTTGGTTGTATTTATTTCTTCCTCCAAATGCATGTTCCCATGTGATATAATTTTATTTCACTCTAAAGAGCTCAGTTTGAAATTTTATTTTGTAAAGCATGTTTGCTAGTGACAAATCTCTTTGTTTTCTGTTATCTTTATTTCATATTTTATTTTTATTTCATTATCATTCTTAAAAAATATTTTTCCCAATAATTTCAGTATGTCATTCCATTGCTTGTAATATTCTTCTGTATAATTAGTTGCTTTTCTCTAGCTACTTTTAAGAGTTGTCTCTTTATAGCGGTTTTTAGCAGTGTGATTACAATATGCCTAGATGTGGTTTTCTTTGTATTCATAATTGAGGTTCTTTGATGTAGAAATGTAGTCTGTACATTTATGTCTTTCACCAAAATTCAGGTTTTATCAGACATCGTATTTTCAAAATATTTTTTCTGCTTTCTCTCTTCTTTTTCTGGGACTCTAATTACATTTTTGTTAGACTTGTTGATAGAGTACCACAGTCCTTGAGTACCTTTTTGTTTTAAAACAATATTATTTTCATTCTACTTTTCTTATTACATAGTTTCTATTGATCAATGTGCAACTTTGCTTGCTTTTTCAAAGAAAATTTCCACTCTTTTTTTGTGGTTATTCTGAATTTTAAAATACTCAGCTTTTTATATTTGTTTCATAATTTCATTTGGTTTCTTTTTATACTTTCTATTTCTCATCTGAGATTTCTTATGTGTTTATTATAAACATATATTGCTTTATATCATTGAACATAGTTACAATGTCTGTTTTAAAATTCTTGTGTGCCTATTTCAACATTTTGGTTATTTTAGAATCAGTCCTTTCTCTTACATTCTCCTCTTTCTTCCGAAACTTAGTAATTTTGGACTGTATCTTGAATGTTATAAATATTATAAAGATTCAGGATTCTGTTTCAGAAGAGTACTGATATTTTGCTTTATCAAGAAATTAACGTAGCTGAACCCGTGTTTCTACTGCATTTGACAACAGAAGAAATCTTTGTTTATTCTATTTAATTTAGCTGAACTTCCTGGTTTCTGCTCCTTCCATATGACATCAGGGGTTATTCAGAAGTATGGGTAAGGCTTACACGTAGAATTTTGGACTTTTTCCAGTCTGAACCCTTTTTTTTTTTTTTTAATGGAATTTCTTCTTTCATTTTTCTGCTTCTGTAGTTGCCCAAATTCTCTTCTGGTTCTAAATCATCTTGCTTGAAAGGACAGGAGCTAATCATAGATAAAAAGTTATAACAACTTCACCATCATATATAAGTGCCTCATTATAACTTCTAATAATTTGTAGGTTTAGTAGTTATCTTTTCTTATTCCTGAAAAGTTTAATGATTTTATCACATTTGTTATTTTATATAACATTTTCAATCATTTTGTTTAATTTAAACATAGCATATTAGATTCAGATCACAATTGCCTTCAGTGAATATTACTTGAAGAAAAATTGATGTATATCTGACTGGATTATTTTTCCAATGCCATTTCAACTGTTTCTTGCTAGTATAATAAAAAATAGCTTATTTTTACATATTCATTTTATATTCAAACACATTACCAATTCAGTTATTAATTCAAATGCTTTTAAAAGACTTTCTTGGGGGTTACTAGATAAGCAAATGATATAACAAATAAATAAAAATGATACAACAATATTAAATATTGAACATTAGTTTTAAATATTGTTAGCATTTTTATATATTTTTACTATCTACTTTATTGACATATCATATTAACTAAAATGTATCTAATATATTGAAAAAGTACTTGAATAATAATTGAAAACATGATATATATTATGGTGAAATATGAATTATAACAAACTTTTAGAAAATAATTGATATTTGCCCATAATTTTTTAAAGTGCATAACCCTTGATCCAGTGATGTCACTTGAAAATCCTCTGAGAAATGTAAATAAGTACACTAGCACTTAGGGACATATATTTAAGTATGTTTACTTGTGCATTATTTTAATGCCAAAAGGACCCACTGAAGAATAATCTAAATATCTATAAATAGGATAACAGTTGAATAGAATATGATATGGTCATATGTGAAATATTATACAGTCATTAAAACTGATTAGATCTACGTCTATTCACTAGGAGTGATGTGCCTTTTATATGATAAAGCAGCAAGTAGTAGAGCTATATGTATATTTTTACCAGTTTGTAGGAAGATAAAAAGAAATCATATATTTTCATATGTTTCCATGCGTGTTACATTTGAGAGGATATGGAATTGACGGAGGGAAAAGAGCAATTTATTTTTTCCTTATTAGCCATTAAGTTATTTGATTTAAATGCATTATTTTGGTAGTTCAAATGTCAATAAAGTAAGTATAAACCTAGAACATCTTTATAAACATCAAAATAATAAGTAAAAGGAATCTTAAAATTAGATTATATCCCTTTTATTTTTATTTTCATAGTTCCCTTTTCCTAGCTTTTATAAGTAAATATTTCTACATTAATCCCTGGTAAATCCCAAATTAGCCAATTTATATAAAGGCTTATATGAATAAAGTGAATTATTAAAAATTGTAAGGAATCTGCAGAAGACAGTATTACCTAATAATGCCGTGCATTGAGAAAATTCATGTAGCCATATTTAAAGTAAACAGTATTATTTATGAATTTTTGGGCTTTTGAATGACTAGCTGCTGATAGCTTCCCAGGTGTCACTTTAATATCTGTCCATAGTATATGTGTAAAACATTTACAATAGCCTTAAATTTAGTGCAAGATTGATTTTGAAACATTCCTTGCAGATGCTTGACTATTAATTTTGAATATTACTCAGCCAGTACAAGCCTTCTGGCTACTTTTGCAATTAACCTCTAGCTTATTGACAATAGCATTTTAAATTATTTTGCTGCATATTTATGAAATAGACTATGTCCTCTGAAATAATAAGCTATTGATTTGAATAATTTTAAATGCAATTGAAAACCCGATAATTTTTTGTAAAGCTACTGAATATTCATTTACTATACTTTTTTTGTTGCATTAATACAGACATTGCTCCATTGTAGAAGAATTTAGCAGTGTTTTATTTAGTGTTTGTTAGAAAAAACCTTACACCTATTATTTTATTTCAATGAGTTGAAAGACACAGCCTTCCTGGAATATATTATGCCTATGGTTTATGGCTTTTGATATAATTCATTAAATTATATTTGAAAGTGATTTTGATGGTGAACTTTAGGTCTACTTAATGACTTAGACTCTCTATACTCAGTTTGATTCAGTAGTTGGAGGACTAGATTTTGGGTTATGAGAATTATTTCATGTGCTATATTAAAAATATTGCATTTATAATTTAGAGAGTTCTTGTTTGAAGACAAATGCTCTCCTTTGTATCTTCTCTAAGTTTGTTATAGAATTTTTAAAGTAAAATCTATGATCATATTTTACTTAGAAAGAAATATGCCTGAATTCAATTAATACTTTAAGAAATTAAAAATTTCATTGCATCCTTTTAGGTAATTCTTATCATTCAACAATATGTTTTAAGAGCTTACTATGTGCTAGAATTTGTATTAAGCATTATATGGATAATTTAAATATGTTAATTTTAGTAATATAAATAGCAATATCAAGTATTCTTTTTTACTTCAATGAACTTAAGAAATATACAGTAAAATTTGAATAAACCTCTTGTTATTAAAGGCAAGTAATATTATTTAACTTTAAAGAATGGAAAACAAAATATACTTATAGTTATTTATGATAGTGGAACTGACATAGATTCAGTTTCTTCCTGCCTATATACTAAAGTCCAGAATATAGACACTTCTCATTCATCTAGTCATCCATTTCTTTATTTATTCAATAAATATTTGTGTGACTATGATGCCATTTGCAGGCACTGTTTATGAATCTCAGTTCACTATCTAAAGGAGCTTTATATTCAGTAGTGTAAACAAAAATATTATTAAAATTCATTATGAGAAGTGACATAACCATAATAAATAATATAGTCACAAAAGAAGAAGTAACAACATAGAATGACCATGTGTGATTATAGCGACTTGGAATGAATTAATTCCTAGGTAAAGAACAAGACAAAAAATAATCTATATATAAATTCATCCAGAAGGATATAATAGAATATAATCAAATGCTTGGGTACTGAATAAAATAATGTCTGCAAACTGCCTACCATGATATTTGCCAAATTATAAAAGTTTTTTTCATTAGTATTATCATCACCATCTCGATCATTTTCCCAATGGCACAATATTCTTTATCTCTGCATCAGTGCATGCTCAAAGTTCACATTTTTATATGTCTTAATTCTATTAATGATTAGGGTTACCTCCTCTAATAATGCTTTTTCAAAATGCCTAATGCAATTACTAATTATTTATAATAAATTCTTTCCAAATTAAGACCCAACCCTTTAACTTTTTGTCTTTTTCTTCCAGCCATTCTTTTAAAGTTTCCTCTTTCCCATTTTCCTCAGTGGAATGTCCCCCTGCAGTGGTTCTCTATAGACTTTTATTTTGGATGGAAAGAATAACTTTTATCCTGTACCTATTCTTACAGTAAAATCTCTCATGTTGGAGAACCATGGGTGTTTTTATAACTCCTGTATTTTAACAACACAAAGTTTAATCATTTAATCATTTTATATCTATAATAAAATTTTCTGAATATGCAGATCATGTAAAATATTTTTTAACTTTTTTAACTGTTTTCTTTCATTTTAAGGTTGTAATCCTTTTTATTTTTCAGAAACAAAGTAGGAGAAAGAAGACGGAGAGACAAAGAGAGAAGCTAGCAGTGAGTAAAAAGCAGTATTTTCTCTTTTTTGTCATCTATAAGTGGCAATATTGCTTTAGTGAGAGCTCTTTTTTTTTTTATTCTAGATTTTTCTGGCAATGTTACTGCTTTAGACTCCCTAGGGGGAGGGAGCTATTTTGTAAGGATGGTGATTTTATTGTACATCAAAGGAAAAACTAGAGCCTCACTCTAGACATGATTGATGATGGTCTTTCAAGGAGGAACCTAAATTATCAGTGAGAAAGACAAAGGATGTGACTTTTCTCTAGCTATTGTAGCTGATAAGCAAATTGTTTGACAGGATATGTCATTATAAGTTGTGATTCTTATGCAGAAAAAAGGTTAAGAGTTTTGGTGGTTTCACATACAGTAAGTAAAATGGACATATTAAAATTTGTGAAGCTAAGTAGAGTTTTCTAAAATGGGGAAATGAAGGTTAAATTGAAGGTTGAATGGTCAACTTTTTAAATATTAAACTGATTACATTTCATTGAGTGGACATAGGTTGGGTTTCACCCATTACTAGTCTGTACTTATACCACTTCTTTAATAATATGACATTTTTTAGATTTCCTTTTGATAGTACTTAATATGGGTGCCAAGAATAATTTTAGTCAAATATAACTTTTTATAGATGCTTAAAATATACTTTCTTCCATGAAAGTTTTCTCATTTAGTGATTCTCAACTATCATACAAATAGGTTATTGCAATTAGAAAGAATATATTTTAATAATTTATACAAACAGCATACTTTATTAGAATAGTTATTTTTTTAATAAGAAGTTTTTACTTCTTGACATTGTAGTGCTGTATACTAGCAATCCAAATCCTGTAAAAAATTCACTATGGTTCTATGAAACAGTAACCATGCATACCTGTCTTCTATTAATTGTTAATTAATGTAAGTATACCTTTATTCTTTTTCCTCTTCATATTCAATGTGTAATATTTTGCAAAGGTGTTAATGTCTTGAGCAAATTGCATTATCTCAACAGAAGCTATCTGGAAAAAAGTTGTCAGAAGATTAATCAATAAAAGCAATGCTATATGTAAGATTTTTATATCTATACATATCTTAATTTTATGTATAATTTTATTTTTAACTATAAGAATATGTTCACACTCCTATTGCTTTGAAACTATAATTAGAATATCAATGCAACATGTAAACATTTCTCCATTTCCCATCATGTTCCAGCTACTAGTCTTTACAAATCTTTAAAAATATTTGTTAAGAAACAAATATTGACCTTTTTTTTTTTCAAAATGGCAACCCTAAGAGGCACCCAGAGTGAGGAAACTGAGGCACCCAGAGAAGAAATATTACCTAAGGTTATAAACCAAGTAAATGGTAGACCCAGGAATCCAATTCTGTCATTTAGCTGCAGACTCTTTGTTCTAATCACTATTCAACATTGCTACTACATTATACTAGGCTAACATAAGTTTTCAGAAAACAGACCAAAAAGATAATATATTAATTTTGCATTCAGATGTTTCTTTGTTGGGATGCTTGTTGTCAACTCTCTGAATTGATGGGAAAAGCAGGGTTTCATTCTCCCAAAACTATTGTCAAATGTTGGAGGTTTATGTTTCACAGAAAAAGAGAGACTGAATTTGTAACTTCCATATTTCTTAATTAACCATCAGTATACTTCCATGAATTTCAGTAGTGCATAATTCTGACTTTCTGAAGTGAAATGACTAGTTTTCCTGTGTTGTGGTATATCATTCTGAATTCACATCAGGGCCTTGGATTATTATGAGAAAAACCCAAAACTAAAGATATGCCTCATAAAGTGATTCACCGTGTGCCTGAAGTCTCCCGGTCAATGACATATGACTTTTTATTTTGGATTCAGTGATATCCACTGATGATCTGCTTAGCTTCAGAAGCTCTATAGTGCCCTCCCGACTCTCCAGCGACCTCCTTCTCAGGGTTTGTCCTACACAGACCAAGTGTTACCTTTTAAATAACCTTGTGTCCAGATTTCTGCTGAGCGACTGAAAAATGCCTTTAAATATAGATTATTAGTAGAGGATAATGGCTTAAAGCACACACACACACACACACACACACACACACACACACACACACACACTAATTCCTTAAACTAGTAGATCATATGATGCACCAGGGTCAAGGTGGGGGCCAGTGAGGAGATAATATGATAAAATGTAGAATAGCAATTATCAAAATCAGAATCACTGGGAGGATTTGTTAAAGTATAGATTGCTGATTCTCCCAAACTGCTTATATTTTTTGTTTGGGAAACTATGCATTGAGAGCCCCTGATCTAGACCTTCATGTATTATCAAGACATAGAATTGGGTCTGCATTTCCCTATTACAACAGAAGTAAGCACTACTATTGTTTGTAATTGAAGAGGATTAATAGTTGTATAGTATAATTTCTATTTTGTGGTAGTGAAGGCAAAATTCAGACTTTTCCAAATATGAGTTCTTATCTACTACTTATCTATCATTTTTAGCCTCAGAGATTTACTAAAAAGAAAAGAAAATTAGGCGTTGGGTGTGGGCAGAAGTCAGAGGTGAAATGGTGAATAATGATGATATGCCTTACAGGGTCTTTAGAAGTTCATTGAATTAAAATATATTCAATGAGTAGGAAGTTTTCGGAAGTGGAAAAGATGACTTTTTAAGGCTGGCTTATTAATATAATTTTCTGTCAGAATGGCATAGTATAATCTAGGAAATATGTATACAGATTTCCAAAAAGAATTCTGTTAGAGAAAATAAAATAGAGATAATGATAATACTTAAATTAAAAAATTAGAATGCTTTTTCTACCTATGAAAGGATTTTGCCATGTATTCTTAAAAAAAGTAATTTGCCTTCTATGGTCATCATGAATCTATTATCAATCTCTGACAAATTTTAATTTGAATTTATATTATTCAATAAATAAATTTGAACATTCACTTTGTCAGGAACCATGGTAGCTTCTAAGGCCAATATGCTCACAGTATCTTGAATCAAACTGTTATATATCTAGCACTTGGAATGCTGTCTGAACTGTGGTAGCTGCTCAGGAAATATTTTTCAGTGAAGTAGAGAATATATGAATGGAACCAATCACTTAAAGGGATCTGATCAGTTGTTTAAAGGTAGCTTATTAAAGAGAAATATTTCTAAATTGCTTCTTTTTTTTTTTGATTCAAACATACTATAGCAGCATGCTGCTGTATGACCTGGTGGGATAAATAGCCCTCACCGATGGCACATTTTCAAAGTTAGGCCATTCAGAAGAGAAGTCACTCAGATACTTATTCTGTCTAGTTTCAGTGAATGTCTACATGAAATCCCATAGTTCTGATGCCAGATTTCCAAGCAGAAACTACATATCTGCTTCTGTGTCAAGGCAGTTACTTATGTTCCATTTCAAATTGGAAGCTAACCTTTTCAAAATGTCAGCACACTTACCTCACCATCTTTGCAATCACTAGCAATTTACATTTATTCAGTAGCTTCACAGCTTGAATACTGTGTAAAATTATTTTATTCTTTGAGAACCTATATTCCAAGGAAGAACCATTTACCTTATATTTAAGGCAGTTATAGACAACTAGCAAATATCTCTGGACAAACATTGCAGTCTGCCTTTCCCATGCTTCTTACCTGGGGATAGAATTCTGTCATTTTTGTTGATAAGTGAGTTTTTCAGAATGATTATCTACTTATAAGGTAATTGCAAGCGTATGGAGAGTTGACCTTGCTTGAAGCTGGTATGTGTATGCTTTCTTAAATCCATATTCTTGAAATGGAGGACCCACTACAATGATTATTAGAAGAAAGATAAAGAACCTAGATTCTAGAAAACTTTGTAGAACATGGTCATGTAATTTAATGTCTCCTGAATTGTGCTAGGTTGGATGTTTGACTTATAATTGTACAAGTGTTGGAAACCTAAATTATGTCAGGCAGCAAGTAATTAAGACATTAGCAGCTTAAAAGAATTTGACTTAGAATATCTCTGTTTACCAAAGTGTTCAGTTTTATACAAGATATTAAGCATTGCAAGTCTTTATATCACTAAAAGCCATAAAATAAACAAAAGTATATGAGAATCATTCTTAAGATATGCCTTCAAAAATTGTAGGACATATTCTAAGGATGGAATTTCAATTACATTCTTGTTTATATGTCAATTGAAAGAAAACTTGAATTTTTTTTTGTTACCTTGATTTGAGGATAGAGTTCACTGGGCAGAGTAGGAAAGGCTATGTACTTTAGCCTCAACTCAAGATCATATTTGGCTAGATTCAGAATAGATAGACTTCATAGCCAAGGAAGTGCCATTAATTTATTAATACACTCACTAATTGCTCACCCAAGAATGTGCTTCTTTAGTTCTAGGGGAAGAATAAATGGTAGATAAAAAGCAAGGCAATATGTCTGCCATTGTTTGGTGTCCTCTTGTTCCCAAGGTCCATGACAGCACAGCCTTTGTTTTTTTTCAGACTGGTTACTTCAGCTCTAGGCCACAGAAAAATAACCATGGTACCTAAATAACAATGCAATGGGGGAGTCTTCTGTACCCACAAACTTTAAGTATACTGGTAATATCAATTTTATGAATCTTTTACAAAACTGACAGTTATTTGGTAGAGGTGGCTTATTTCTTATCTCCTACTCCCCAGAATTTTAACATGCCAATTGGTTTTAAAAAAAGAAAATTGAAGATGAATACTTAGGTGATCATACATTCTATAGGCATTCTACAAAATGTATAATCACTTTGTTTTCCAGAAAGGGTAACATAAAAGATGTCTTTTAACCATTTTCCTTGCTAACTAACCAAAGAGGAATGATTTTGTTATTTATACATTTTGCCTAAACTGAAAAAAGGAAATGAAAATCATTACATAATATCTGCTAGGAGATTATCAGTTTGGTTCCTAAGAACAGATATTGCTATAGATTTAACCACGACACACCCTCACATTTCCAAGGGATCTGCAATCAGCAGTCTCTAAGATTTTATTACATTGATTGTTTTATAAATTTGTATACAGTAAAATTTATTGTAATTAGTTACTGAATTTTAACTAAAAATGTTCTCTTCCCTTTTCAAATTTAGTCCCAAAAATTCATACAATTTTTTTAAAACAACTTCCCTGATCTTATATATTTTTTAGTTGACATAATATTTAAAGTTCTTTAGTGTCCAAACTAAGTAAATGTTCTAAGTCAAATTCTTAATTAATTCTTATATAGACTTACTGATAATTCTAATTGATGATTTTTTACAGACTCATTAATTCATTATTCTAATATTGTAAATATAAAAAATAATGATCAGTTTATTTATCATCTGTCTATCATCTACCTATCATCTATCTATCTATTTAATCTATCTAATCTATTTACCTATTTAATTAAACACATGTACTAGACTGTTAATCTGTATTAACGTTAGTCTCTCCCTTATAATTACTGTGATGATTTCTTGGGATGCCTATTTGACTCTAAAAAAAGTTATTAGTTCTCCTCTCCCCCAATACATGTCATAAATGTCATAGAGCTTTCTAGAGCTGATAAGTACCCCAATGATCTTACAGGTTGTGATAGAAGAAAAAGACTTTTAAAAAGATGTCTATTACTCTGAGAAGCTGTGTTGAGGAAGATTGACAGAGGCAGACACACACACACACACGGCGGGGGTGGGCACGAAGAAGAAGCTCTTTGACTAGAAGACTCTAAGGAACTGGAAAGAGCACCTTCTCCCTATTTTAGATAAAACTGTCCCTCAGCCATTTTTAAACCATGCTGTCTTATTTAAATCTGGCACCAGATCAAAAACTTCTTTTAGTGTTAGATCTATTCACTTTATGAATTGATAAAGTAGCATACAAGAAAAACTATTTTAAGCTCATAAAGGAAATTGCTACATATATCACTTTTTATCTGATTTTCAGAAAGTAGTTGCATTCCTTTCCCCTGAGTTAAACACAGAAGAGTTTTGGAATGTTGGGTGATGGCTCTTTTTCAGTTACAATTCCTCAAAAAGATATAGAACTAGGCTTTGATTTCACTCGATTTGTTTTCGCTATTTCGAAGTGAATACATGAATAGTAATACTTCTCTGTAAAAGTAATATAAGCTTGCATCAAAGCTAGCACATTTGATCTAGAGAACCCCGTGGGTGATTTTTTATAATACATACATCTGTATACCTATCTGTGAAATACATGGCATTTCCTAGCAACTACCAACTTCAGGATAATACTGCTATTAGTTTGAGCTCACTATGAAAATCTGAAACATGAAGAAATACTCAAGGTCACATTTCAGTTGATCTTTACTAAAATATTCCCTTTCCTTTTTTAATCTACATCAAGAGATATCATATTTTCAAGATAAGAATTCCTCCCTCTGAAGAGATATAAAGAGTTGGAAAGTTGCTATTCTTGTAATCACTTCATTGCTAGAAGTCTTACTGAGGTGGTATTTGAGTATGTGATGCATTTCTCTTATTTGCACTAAAAATGCTTTGGCAGCTGGCTTTCACCTGAATGGGGACTATGAGAGCCATGCCCTTTAACATTATATATTATTCTGTTCACTGAGAACAGCATCCACTGTGCTGAAAAGTAATTGAAAAAAAAAATATATATATATATATATATATATATATATATATATAACTATTCAAAATTGTTTTTTTTATGATGAAACAGGACTTAGGACAAAAAAAATTTCATGTCAGTAAACATTGATATCATGATCTCATTAGCCTTTAAAGCCTGTGTTCTAAGTAGATTCATTATTTAGTAAGTGGCATTATTGGCTAATAGTCAAATAAAATGTTTGGAAACTTTTAAGAAGATCAGAAAAAAATCACTGATTACATGGTAACAGATCTGTTATAGCAACAGTGACAATAAAAGAACAGAGCCTATTTTTCAATTGGGAAATTATTCTAATCTCCAATTTGAATTTAAATTTAGGCTTAAATTTTAAGAAGACTCTTCTTGTTATATATGTGCCCCAAACATCCCCACTTGAGTATCAAATGTAAATACCCAAATAAAACACCCTGTAACACAGAGAATCACTTAGGTGCAGAGGAATGACTGAATTCAGATCCATTGTGCCACAAAACTCTTATCGACTGTATTTCCTCATACAGGGAATTAAATTGGAAGAGTGAAGAATAATGTGAAACCTAGAGAAAGCTATGAAAAATTGTTCTATGTTTTCAATTTCATCTTGTTTTCTACTCTTGGACTTTAAAGTGATTTATCTGTGTGGAAAAAAAAAATCTCAGGTTCACATTTACTGATGCCCAGTTTAATTTTAGGGGCTACTTTTCCAAATTTCAAGAACCAGATGCAGATCTGAGCATCAGACTTTATCAAAATTAAATAAATATTTGAGATTGAATGTGGTTTTACATGTAAAGTTATATTCTTTTGTTAATCTTAGTATTTATAGATTATAAAAAATATAGTATTTTATTTTTAAAACAAAACTCCATGTTATTTTTACCTGGGGACACTTTTTTTAAAGGAACTTTCAAATATGCAACACAGTATTATTAACTGTTGTTAACTATATTTAAATATAGTTATTATATTTAAATAGTTATATATAGTTAATATATTATAGTTAATATATTAACTATAGTTAAATAGTTAAAGGGTTGGAGACCCTTTAAAAAATGTTCTGTGTTCCTTGGTGTTGTGTTAGGGACACATCATTTATATGCTCATGATATGTTCCTCTTGCTTTGCTTCTGCTGTAGGCATGCAACAAGAAATCAAAAGGTAGGGTTCAGATTACCATCACAATTTGCATTAATGAAACAGATGTGTCAAATAACATTGCTTGACATTGGTGCTTAAGTCATTGTTTATCACTGAAGACACAAGGTGTAGCCAGGTATGGTAAACATTGATTGCTCTCAGGGGAAAGAATTACTGACAGTGAAGTTGAAAAGAACAGTGGGAACTCAGAGAGGACAAAGATTCTATGGCATTAATACAAAATAAAATAAAGAATAAGAAAAGCAAAGCCAAGTGAACAGCTGTTACATACAGGTATATACATATACATTTATAATTTTATGTAGTATGCCATTAGGAGAGTAGTTTCAATTAACGTCTATGGAATCTAGTTTTAAAATGATTCTTGATTAGAAGCATTTTATAAGAGAATGCAAAAGCCTTAAAATGATTCTTATCAGTTTCATTTCTGAATAATGTTCCAAATATCAAATACCACTGTGATGTTTCAGTGATGGCATACCATTATTTTAAGCCTCAAGGCACAATGAAAGTGCTGAATGGTTTAATCAAGTAGACAATATTACAGTATGTTCCTTAGTAATGCCTTCCTTCAAAACTTCTCATGCTTGCACAGATCCCTACTGTGGTGTTTATCTGACTCTTCTCCATCTCTGAAAAACCCAGTCATTTTCTCAGGATGATCTTATTTCGGTTGACACTATTTGGAAGCAGATTCTGTTCTCAGCAGGATGTTGTCAGGAGTGTATATACAGGTGAGCCTATTGTGACCTTCTCTATGAAGTTTATTTTACATTAACATTACTTGCTTGATTAAAATAAAAAATTAATTTATGTTTTCAATACCGTAGCCTCTGCTAACTAGGAGACTACCTAGTTCTAGAAGATGGTAACCATACTCTCTTTCAAGATCTCATGTAAGCTTAGGGAATTGAAATCATAACATTAGATGATAATAATTTTTATATCAATGGTATATTTGTGATACTCTTATTAATGGAGACTTGCTTTTGAAGGTTTAAACACTTTTAGGATTAAAATTGTAATTCAGGGTATTTTGGTATACCCCTAAAATATTTAAAAATTTTATAAAAAATGTACTTGCTTGGAAATAAAACATCTTGGATAGTCATATGCTGCTGAATGATAGTAGTTTTAATCTGAGCATTATTCAGCACGTGATTGAATATACCTATAGATATTATAAGATTAGAAGACAATTTTTTTTATTTACTAAACTTTCTAAGATATTCACAAGTTGTTGTAATATATGCATCATCATAATAAAATTAATAAAGGGTACAAAAATTAAAATAATTCTTAAGGAAGAAAACATTTGAAATGATATGGTTGTTCTGACACTTTACATCACACAATTTTTTGGGAATCAGCATGCAGCCTGTAATTACATACTCTTAAAATCAAGCATAACAAGAAATAATTGCCATACAAGGTTACTTTTTTGTCATAAAGAAGGTTGAGCAAGAAATAAGAACATATTATCCCTGAAGTTTATAAAGAGTATTCAAAAAACAGGATCCGAATACATATAGAGAATGCAATAAATTCATTCATTAGCAGTTACCCAAAGTGATGTGAGTTTTATTCAAATTCATTTTTCTTTGTTTCATAATGAAGCATTATTAAATGACTAATCAAGAATCAAACTACTTTTAGTAATTGCCACCTTGATAATTTCTGTGTAATGCTGGTGGGTCAGCTAATTCTAGGTCATAGTAATCTTAGCAGTGAATAATGGTACATTATTATTATTTTATTTACTCAGCTATAAATGGTTCATTTAGTATAATAAAAAGACTGTGTGCACTGAAAAAGAATCATGGTAAAGGAATTGGATCATACTGTTGTTATCTGGAAGATTCTGATACCTAGCATAGTAAAAATACCCATTACCTTCTTGATCTACAAAAACACACATGAGTTTTGTAAAGAATTAATATTGAAAGACTAGTACAGTCTCTAGAACTCAATTTCAAGCTCTATTTTGGCCAGAATTACTTTGTATTTTAAAAGCAAGGAAAGAAAGCATATTATAAGATTTGAAAATACAAATGGATTAATGTGAGAATAGCTTTTCAAGGTTCTGCTTCACTTTGATAGGAGGTCAGTGCTGTGCTGCCTTGATTATAGTTTCTTGTTTTCCCTCCTACCTTGTGTTTGTTGTATAAAAGTATAAAAAAATAAAGAATATTTTAAATGTTGACTAAATTATTAAAGCTTCCACTACCCTAACATGTTAACTCTGTGCTAATTTCTTTGTGAGGTTTAACATTTCCAAATGCAGTTTTATGATATTCCATTCATTTTTAGATTCACAAGCTAAACTGTAGGATTTTTTGACCTTTACAAATAACCAAATGATGTAGCTATTGCCTTCACTATATCACCCCAGTCTGGCCATTTTCTCCCATCTCAGCAGCCGTAAGTTTTATCCTAGTCCTTGCTATCTGTTACCACAAATATACCAATGACATTACAGATCTTTGTCTTTTGTCATCCTATTATCAGTATTATATATTGTTATTCCAGATTTCTAAAATAACTTTCTCTTCAGCTTTGTTCTCTCTCTTCAGAACTATGAGTTCATTTCTAAAATGGTTGTATCTAATAAAAACTTTAATTCCTTTTAGGTTTGCCTTTAACTTCAGGGTATATATATATACATATATATATATATATACATATATATATGTATATATATATGTATATATATATACATATATATATATTCTTTAAAAATGTATTTTCTTTAAATAATATATGTTATATATATATATATATATATTTTCTTTAAACAATTTTATTAGGATCAGATTGCATATGAATAATTGGCTAGGTCTTATGTTCTTTCAAGTCATTAGGAATGAAACTATTTGCAAAATAGACCTCTTTCCTGATCCAAAGCATTATTTATCAATTGGACCCATTCTACTACCTGTAGATCATTAGTCAGTATTTTTCTAAATGTAACAAATCCATTACAGTCTGCCCAACCTTACTCTTCAACCCCATCTTTTCTTTACTCATAGTCCTTCAGTCTTGAAATAGTAGCCAAACTCATTCCCCCTTGAAACATAATAAAACCATTTTCTGTAAATGATATTAAGTTTTCTTCTGACTCCAATTCTCTTAATACAACTAAGTAATATTTCCTAGTATCCACTCCCACCTGTCTGCATATTAATTCATATTGTAATGTCCCTGAAATCAGAAAGAGAAAAGGGAGCCAATGGACTTACATATTCATGATATTGTGCTTTATAATAAGAAACATATTATTTTGTATTCTTCCCAGATTCTTACATGGATCTCTTAAAGCCATTTGGAATTTCTGGTGATAAGAGCTGTAAAGGTGACTTTTAAATTTCATCTAATGACAGGAGCTGGTGGCCAGTAGAGCCAGCAGTATGATTAGAGAGTTAAACTGTCAGTCCCACCTCCAGACCTCCAGAGGAGGGAGAGGAGCTGGACATTGAGTTCCATCACCAATGGCCATGATTTAATCAATTATGATTATGTAATGAAGCCTCCATAAAACAAACAAACAAACAAACAAACAAAAAAACCAAAACTGGCTTCAGAGTGTTCTCATTAGCCTAAAACTCAGGAGAACTATTTTTTTTTTAGCACTGAGTTTTATGATTACACTTTTCAAATAACTAAGAGACACCCCTGACCTTTGCCAGCGTTTATTATGTTCTCAAGCATTTTTCCAAATTCTACTCAGTGGAGTATGGCATTTAATATCCAAAAAAAGTATGAGGAGGACATGCATATATTTGCTGTGCATAAAACTTACAGACTCTCACATAGTAAAGTTTCAGGCCTGAGAAAGACCTAGGCAGTTAAAAAAGTGAAACTGCCTAGCACAGTAAGATATAGTTATTTCTTCACCATTAACTACACCCCCCAGTTTTAAATATACCTTCTTTACATAACTTCAAAGTCCTAGACTTCTCAATCATAAAATGACTAAAATTCATCCCCAATATATATTATGGGAAAAAATTGAATACTAATATAATAAAGATTTTAATATAAAAACTAAATTATAAGGTAGTCAAAGAAAATTAAAGAGAGTATTTTGACACTTTAAGAGTGGCATCTTTTTAAGAATGTCTGTACACTCTGAAGACATACAAAAAGTATACTTATTTCGCTGCTTATTAGAATAGCAAAGACTTGACAAAGTCAACAGACAAAGGAAGGCCACATGGCAAAAGGTTATTGTTAAAGACACATGTATTTTAGTATAAACATAGAAAAGTAATGAAAATAAATAATTCATGGAGGAGAAAAAGCATGTAAGCAATAAATATTTAAAAACAATGATGAGCCACAATAATACTTGGAGAGATGCAAAACAAATATGAGATAACATTGTTTTATCCATAAGATTGGAAAACTGTTACAGTATTTGAAAACATAAATCCTCGGAGATATAAGAAAAAGTAGTCTATTGCTGGTCAGAATGTGAATTGCTATTACTATTTTGAAAGACAACTTGGTGATATTTATTAAAATTTAAATTTCATATTCTTTGACCCAAATTTGAAGAGTCACATCCACAGATTTGTCAGTATATAAAAATGTGTGTATATGGCTGTGTATGCTATTTTCTTGATGCTTGCTGATTAAATCCAGTTAAAGATAGGTATTGCAATGTTGGTAGAGAAGCATTGTTGGTAGTGTGAGAGAAGTGTTGGTTTGAGGGATGGAGATGAAGAACCCAGGCAAGAATTTATTGGGCCCTAAAGTTGTACAGTTTAGTAAGATGTCTCTTTCAATTCACACACATAGCTGTTTTGTTTATTAGTTTGTTTTGTTTTCAGGATATGGAGATGTATTTCAGTATGACCTTTCTGCTATACCTGGGCTACACCATAGCCCTAAGATTCTTAAAACTTGCTGCCTAGTTTGGGTTACCAATCCCAGTGACTCCTTTTATAAATAACAGACTTCTTTTCAGATGACTTGTTCTTCCTTTTCAAACCCTATTGTCCATATGATATATTTTACATGTTCAGTCTTATAGAAGAGATCTGATAGGCCATAACTTCTGATTATAATTTCAATAAAACCAGAAACTGATAGATTGACAAAGCACCAGCGTACTGATGGGCCTCTAGATCTGGTTTGATATCTGAATGACATTATGGATTTCTATGACTGATTGTTCACTACAGAGATGCTTTCCTGTGTTTCTCAAATAGTGATAAGTGAAAAAATAATGATCATTTATTTAAAGCAACCAACAACTGCTGTAAGCATAAAATCATGTTACTTTCCTACTTGAATCTCATCAGTGGTTCCCTGGTACTGTTTAATATTGGAACTTCTTGGCATAGCACAGGGCTGCTTTGTAATATGGTCTTATATCTACTCAGTTGCAGCTTCTTCTGCTGTTCCTTTATATATTATTTTTAATCACTTATTTCTATTAGTCTAATATTTTTATTTTTTTCTATGTCTTTTAGTATGCTTTTCTTTCTGCTTAGAATTCTTTTCACTGTCATTTTTTTCCTAGACTCATCTAAAATATCTTTTTTTTATGAAGCTTCCTCATGTGGAGTTTGATTCTTCTTTCTCTGTTATTTTTGCATATCACATATTCCTCTCGAATAGCATTTACTTCAATAAATTCTATTTATCTTTATTCCTGAACTATTAGAATCTTACATAGAGGGTGATTTTATGTTAGTATCCCCAGCATTTAGCATATACCCTGGTGGATATTAGTAATAAACATAAGATTGTGGTAGATAAAAGGAGGGGCACAATTACATTAAGCTTTGGGATTCACTATTGTTCAGAAGAGTCTACAAAGAAAAGAGGTAGAAAAAGTAGGAATAGGAATTATAAATTAAATTTTATTATCTTTCTGCACATACTCAACAACATCCAATATAATCAGGGATAAGGAAATACTTGATTTAACAGAGAGATCCTGCTTTCAAGTTAGGATAACAGAGCAAATTGAATAAAAAAAGACAAAACTGGCATGTCATTAACAAAACTGTTTCTTCTGAATTATAAGGTCAGAGAAATCTACAAAAAGCAATAATTTGGTCGTCAAAGTCTCCTTTCCAGAACTTGTTTATTTGGAATCCTTTTTATTTTTTCTGGAGAATTTTAGCTATAAGTTTTTATGAAACTAAATTATGTATTTTTAAATGTTAAGATATAATAAATTAATATTTATAATATTTCTATGATGTTTTGTGTTCTGTTTTCACTAGTTTTTCTTTTGCTTGAGTTCTTTACATTGCTTGCTCTAATCTTTTTTCTATTATAAGCTTCTATGACACATTTCTTTTATTCCTGTGTGAACCTCTATTACCGGTCACCTCCCCATCTCCTTTTTGTTTAATAGCCTTGGAAATTTCAAGATTCCACTGTTTAGGGTATAATTGATAAAGAATGGGTTGTTATTATTTCTCACCTAGAACATGACAATAACCTTCTAAAACTATCTCCTTTTTTTTCTCTCTCCTACTCTGGAGAATTGTATTTTTCAAAGTATTTACATGCCTTTCTAGAGGTTTCCCCCTTCCCTGTGGAAGAATTACAGGTGTCTGGTCCTTTCAGTGTTAGATTTACTCGACGCTATGACTTGCTGTGGTCAATAAAGTGTGATTGGAAAGAAAACAGGACACTTTTGAGCAGAACCTTTAAGAGCCAGTTCCTGGTCTAGGCTTTTCTTTTTTCCTTTGCCATGAAACTGGCATTGTCCAGATAGCAACAGTTCTATGAATCTGGGCCCCAGAGAGAAGGCAGCATGGAGCAGAGCCACAGCCAATGGCTATGCAACGTGAGTGAGAAAAAAACATATTTTTCTCTACTTTCTAAGCCTCTGAAATTTTAGTATTATGTGCTACCACAGTATAATTTAGTCTGTAATATTACATGTTCTCTCCCCGTCAGCAGTCTTTTCTCAACATAGCAGCCAGAGTGAGCTTTTAAAATCAGATCATGCAATTTACTTTATTTAAACTCTGCTCTTCCTTCAATAAATTCCTATGTTAGGAATTTTGCAGTGACTGTTCCATCTTCCTTCTGGCTAATTCCCTCACCAACTTCCAGTCTATGCTCAGATAATACTTTCTCAGTGAATCCCTTTTGACCACCATATTTAAAATTGCAACCTGTTACCAATCCTTCCCCTACCACCTGCACATTTCATATCTCCTTTGTCCTGATTTGTGCTTTTTCCCTCTATTATATTTCACAACTTTGAACAAACTCTGAAATATGTGACTATTTACACTTAGTGTTTGTTGTTTGTTACCACTCAACAAAACATAAACTTTCTGAGGTCAGGAATCTTGGTCTATTTTATTCACATGGTAGTGAATGAGAATAGTGCTTGATACAGAGTAAGCACTATTTGCTGAGAAGCATTGAGCCAGGAGAAAAAGTTGTAGCTAGTCACAACTTCTTTTACATTTATTGCAGCATACCTACATATTTAAAAATAACTGTTTCCTGAGTAGGAGACTGTAAATAAGGCCAGAATATATGACACATCTGTGGTATTCAGAGGTCTGAAGGCTGTTGTCATGATATAACCTTAGAAAAAAATGCCAGGTAAGTGAAATTTGCATTTGACTTTTCACCTCCTTGTTTTGGACTTTATTTTTATTTGAATAAAAGGAAAAAATTAGAATTATTTAGGTGACCAGATACAGGCATACATCATTTTATTATGCTTTGATTTATTGTACTTCATGGATATTGTGTTTATTACAAACTGAAGGTTTATGGCAACCCTACATAGAGCAAGTCTTTTGGTACCATTTTTCCAATAGCATTTGCTCACTTCGTGTCTCTGTGTCACATTTTGGTAATCCTCACATTTTAAAATTTTTCATTATTATTATGTTTGTTACAGTGATCTGTGATCAGTGACTTTTGATGTTACTACTGTAATTGTTTTGAGATGCCATGAATAGCCCTGATATAAAACAGTAAACTTAAGAAATTTTGTTTCAGCCCTATTGCTGATATTGCAAAAGTTTTAGTGCTCTGGTAAGATGATCAAACCTGTTACAACATTCCCTTAAGCCAGAGCCTAATCCAGAAAAAGGCCCTAACTCTCTTCAATTCAGTGAATGCTGGAGAGGTGATGAAGCTGAAGAAAAAAAGTTCAAAGCTAGAAGAAATTGGTTCAGGAGGTTTAAGGAAAGAAGCCATCTCCATAACATAAAAGTGCAAGGTGAAGCAGCAAGGCTGATGTAGAAGCTGCAGCAAGTTATCCAGAAGATCTAGCTAAGATAATTTATAAAGGTGGATACACTAGACAACAGATTTTCAAAGAGCCTCATATTGCAGATGAAATAGTCATATTGGAAGAAGATGCCATCTAAGACTTTGTTAGTTAAAGAGGAAAAGTCAGTGTCTGGCTTCAAAGCCTCAAAGGAGAGGCTGACTCTTGTGAGGGGCTAATGTAGCTGGTGACTTTAAATTGAAGCCAATACTCATGTACTAGTTTGAAAAATTATATGGTCCTAAGAATATTATGCTAAATCTACTCTATGCAAAGCCTGGATGACAGCACATCTGTTTACAACATGATTTACTGGATATTTTAAGTCTACTGTTGAGACCTACTTCTCAAAAAAAGATTCCTTTTAAAATATTACTGCCCATTGAGAGTGCAGCTGGTTACACAGGAGCTCTGATGGAGATGTACAACAAGATTAATGTTGTTTTCCTGACTGCTAACATAGTATCCCTTCTGCAGCCCGTGAATCAAGGAGCAATTTCAACTTTCAAGCCTTATTATTTAAGATATATATTTTGTAAGGCTATACCTGCCATAGATAGTGATTACTCGAATGAATCTGGGCAAAGTAAATAGAAAATCTTCTAGAAAGATACCATTCTAGATACCATTAAGAACATTTGTGATTCATGGGAAAATATTATTAATAGGAGTTTGGAAGAAGTTGATTCTAACCACATGGATGACTTTGACGGGTTCAAGACTTCAGTGGAGGAAGTAACTTAGTCAGATATTGTAAAGTAGCAAGAGAACTAGAATTAGAAGTGGAGCCTGATGATGTTACTGAATTGCTAAAATCTTATGATAAAACTTTAACAAATGAGGAGTTGCTTCTTATGGATGACCAAAGAAAGTAGTTTCTTGAGATGAAATCTACTCCTGGTGAAGATGCTGTGAAGATTGTTGAAATGACAACAAAGGAATTAGACTATTATACAAATTTGACTGATAATACAACAGTATTATCATACAATAGGGTGTGATGTGATTAACTCCAATTTTGAAAGAAGTTCTACTGTGGATAACATGCTATCAAAAAGCATCACAGATAACTAGTTGTGAAAAAGAAAAGTCAATGAATGTAGCAAACTTTACTGTTGTCTTATTTTAAAAGGTACCACAGCCACCTTAACTTTCAGCAACCACCACCCTGATCAGTCAGCAGCCATCAACAATGAAGTAGGATCCTTCACCGGCAAGATTACTACTACTCTCTGAAAGTTAGCATTTTTTTTAGCCATAAAGTATTTTTTAAATTGAGGTATGCATATTGTTTTTAAAAATATAATGCTACTGCATACTTAATAGACTACAGTGTAGTATAAGCATAACTTTTATATGCACTGGGTAACCAAAAACATTGTGTGATGATTTAAGTGATATTCACTTTTTTGTGGTGGTCTGGAGTTGAATCTGCAATATCTTCATTGCCTGTATAGATGACCTACTTAATTTTTTTTATATATAACAAAATGAAAGGAGTAGAAATATTAAGTGACTTTTCTATTATCCTTTTTCCCCCTTAATCTAGCCCAAAAGTCTACAAAGTGAGTCAAGGAGAATGAGTAGAGAGCAAAGTAGGGAAACTAAAAATCCAATCGGGGCCTCTCTTGGACTAAAGATTTCCCAGCCTGACAGACCCAAGCAGAGAGGTGCTTATAAGTAAATGAAAAACTAAAGCTTTAATATTAGATCAGACTGGATTTTTACTACTAGAAAAAATAATATGGTAGAGCTAGTTTAAAGAATGCTGATAAAAAAGGATCAGGCTGTTGTCCTTGAACACTATTGATTTCAGCTCATTCAATAATATGGTTATGCTACTATTTTTAAAAATTATATTAAATCTGTTCTGTTCTTTTTAATGATGACTTCCTAATGGGTCTCAGCCAGGTAACCAATCAGTGAATCTTCCTTTTAGAGACCCTATTTAAATACCAAATATATTTTGTCTTAATGCCATGCATAATTTTTGGATTATTTTTTTTTGCTTGATTTTTGATAATCCTATGTGAAGCATTAGAAAATATGTTTTTTTAAATTTCCTTTTTTATAATGTTATATTTTATTTATTGTTACTTTTAGAGAGTGAACTCTCAGTCAGGTTATTTAAAATCCTAGAGCAGTCAAATGTTAGTTTTCCTTTCAAACAGGTATATTTCACAGCATCAGTTGCCAGAGTAGTACCCTGTACATTTAAGAGATTATTTTGAAGATTAAGGAAAAGTCTCCGAAAAAAGTTCAATTCAGAAATATGAGCATTTAATTATAAAAGTCATTATAGAGGTTTCTGACTGAACGTGGTAGAGAAACATTATTTAGCTAGTTTGAAGTAGGTCTTTCTGCAATGGTACTTCCAAACCCTAGAGAAACTGGTTTTACAGGATACAAAAATTCAGAAAGCTAAAATTTTTGTTTAAGAGGAACAAAGGGGTTAGCTCTTTAAGCCATTGTTTTGTGTAGAATCAGGGACTCTTTACATTTAAGCATTTTTTAATTTTATTAAGAAAACAGGAATGTTCTTAGTATGGTTAATGACAACTTCTTATATAAGTACCTTTATGATGGAAAGAACAATTTTACATTCATCACTGGGATTAGTTTCATAACAACCAGAGAGAGAATCATTGCTTTGAAATTTATCTAAGGTCTAATAGGAACTCAGATCTTCTGCTTTTTGCTATATTTTGCTATTTTCTTACTATTAGAAAGTTAAGTGGTGATCCCCAGTGTCCTGTATCTTGGAAAAACCCACAAATTTGGCTCTCTCAACCATGAAATTTGAGTGCGTCTTAAAGATTAAAATATACTCTTATTTTGCTTTAGATATTCCAACATATACTCTCAGGCTGAGGATAAAACTCAATATGAACATTGCAATTACCTTGGGTACTTGACTCAAACATGTTAATGTGTATTTGATTTCCAAAATAACTTCAACACAGAGTCATCTATTTATTTTTTTTTTATAAAGTTATAATTTAGAGGAAGTTTGTCTGATTTACTCAGTCCTCTTTTAAGCATTATTTTACTCTAAATATTTTTTAAAGGTTGCTATTTAATTTATCTGTATTTTCTACATAAAGACTCATGTAGGCTTTGACAAAAGTATTAAAAATAATATACATATGTAAATGTCTAATGAGAATTAGTGTGTTAACTCTCTCAGTGATATCTGCAATTACTTTAAGACAAAAAAATGTCAGGTATCAGCAAGCAATTTAAGAGGGATTTGAGATGATTATAGAGTTTTTCTAAATTCTCTGAATTCATACCACAAAGTAGTTGCCTAGTTTACTCAATATTCCTAGCCTATAGATAGCATAAATTCATTTTGCCCCAGTGGTTTGTCAAGGGAGTTGGGAAGTTCAGAAGCAATAAAGCAAAGAATAAAAAGATCAAAGATAAAAATAGAACGTGCGCACACACACACACAAGTGTGCACACACACATACCCAAGATCATATATGGCAGATCGAATCATTGACTCAAATAATTTGTCCTGTTTTCTCTATGAGATTATACATCCTCATTCACTGGCTTTGCTTTGCCATAGTTATGGTAAAACAAACAGACAAACAAACAAAAACTCTAGAAACAACCTAAAAATTAAGAAAGATTGAATAATTTTAATAAATGTATAACATGGAGTATTATGCAACTATTTTTGATTTAAAATGAATTAGGTTTAAAGATATTTACCTGAAAAATTGTCATCCATGTATTATTGTGGAAAAGAAAACATATCTTAGATGAAAATGTATGATAAAGTTCATTTTGTAGAAAAAAAGTAGAAAATCTTGATATGTTTGAAAAGGTAAATATTTCAAGCAACATGCACTTAATATTAGTCACTGATTACTTCAGAGGGAGTGTGACTGAAAGAGGGAAGTTAAGATTATGATCATTTTTTAACATTATCTAATTTCTTAAAACTACTACAATTCTTTTTATATTTAAAAATTAATAAAAATATAAGAACTAAAAAAAAGAGTAACTGGAAATTTTTCTTATTCAACAATATTTGGTGACTGACATGAACAGAATTGGGGCAGGCAATGGGATGTAAATATACCCATATACTGGCTCTGACCTATCACTTCCTCCCATGTAGTTCCCAAGGAAAGTATCTGGGAAAGTGTGGCAGTTTTCTCTTCTAGTCAACGAAGAGAATTCCGACTTGGCCTACTCTCCCCCAGCTAGTTCCTCAGGGAAGTCTTTGTTCGCCAAAACCCTTCACTGTTCTGTCAATTGAATGGAAAGGGAAACAGTATAGAATAAAGATTAAAGGCATGAGATTAGAGTGAGGTGTGTGGGTATGCAGGGAATAATATTTGGTGTGAGAAATGTGAGGCCAGCTGTACAATGTGACGATAAAAGACAGGAAGGGGGGGCATTACTAACAATCTTGCATTGATTAATATATCAACCTCAAACTGTTAGAGATATGCAAATAAAGATCTTGAGTTAATTTGATTCTTCTTTGGCTCTCAGACTCATTTTTTTTTTCTTTAATACCATAAT
This sequence comes from Macroglossus sobrinus, assembly GCA_004027375.1. Lineage (NCBI taxonomy): Eukaryota > Metazoa > Chordata > Mammalia > Chiroptera > Pteropodidae > Macroglossus > Macroglossus sobrinus. Next base: position 481,122 of record PVKZ01000675.1, on the reverse strand, counting down.
AGTACTCTGAAAAGAGACCATATGAGTCATGGCTCTAATATTTTTAAATAACATTTTTCTTATATTTGTCTGTGGTCATTAATCACAATGCAGACAACTTGTGTAATATGTTGTTTTAGTCACTTTTTGCATGATAAATCTGCCTAACAAACAGCCCAGCAAGCCTTGTGACTTATAATAAAGAGAGATGTGGTCTGGTTCACAGTTTGAGGGTTGGCTGGGGTTGGTTGTTCTTTAGAACGCAAGTCAGCTTCAATTCTGTTCCACACATCTCATTCTGAGATCCAGGAAGGATCTGATGACAGATGGCAGAAGCACAAAATCACAAGCCAAACCTTACAAGCTAGTTTATAGCCTCACACATTACACTCATTATATAGCATTGGTCAAAGCAAATCATATAGCCAAACCCAAAGCTGGAGAGACAGGGAAAGATACTTTACATCAAGGGGGATGCCTTGCAAATTCCCAAGGAAAACAGTAGGAAGTTCTGATAGCAGAGCTGATAGTAGTAATCCAAGGTGGGGCTGGATCACAGGGAACACTCCCTTTTCTTATGCTAGTTAAGCTTAAAAAGCTTCAGTCCTAAAGCTGTAATAAAGACTGCTATCTCCTTTCTCTAAACACCTACTCCACTACAAACAACAGCAATATCTTTGCTTAGCTATTACCAGTATGATTTAAGGTAGCAACAAGAGAAATGGAATAGACATTGAGAAAAAGCCTGAGCAATCCCTGTCTTTTTCATTTTGAAAGCAGATCTGCTACTTACCATTTCTGTCCCATGGACAGAGGGAGTTAAAAGAGAGACCTTGTTCATGTGAAATTTAGTACCAGGCTATTATTCTACCGACTATTTGAGTGTGATCCTGTCAGTGTACTAGAATATAATCAATCCATAACAGCTACTTAGGGAGATAAATAGAAAGATAAAGAAAGGAAAAAGGTTCCAAACTTCTCTCCCAGCTAAAGTACACTGCAGAGGACATCTGTCATTTTTGCCTGCCCAGCATTTATTTTTACTTCTGGCAAAATCATTCTTGCCTTCTCTATTCACGTTCTCTGTATTTAGGGTGAGGTTGATTCAAATGCAGTACTTTTGAGTACACATGTGACCTGGGCTTGAGCAATCAAAGCATTATATCCCAATGATTAATTGAGAGCTGAGCAAGTGATCCATTCAGAGTCCTGAAGGCTGTATTCTAAGACATTTGTTGGAACTATTGTAAATAAAGTATCCTTCACCTGACTCACTGGAAGTGCTGATAGGATAATGTAGAAGTTGAAAAGTATAGGCAGCCATCTTTCCATCTTGTGGAGATGAGAATTTAACTAAGCATTGCAATACAGAGAATGTAAAGGCAAAAGCAAGAGTTCTTGTGACATTTTGTTCTTTGTGTCCAGTCATGCTTGAGAATCCCCCTAGATTCTCAAGTTATATAAGTCAAGAAATTCATTGTTTTAATAAATTAATTTTACTTTTTTTGGTTATTTGCTACCAAATGACTTCCTAATTAGTTATATCAATATGTATATTTTATGTAGTTCATGTTAGAATTTAGAAAAACTTTGTAAAGCATGTACTAGTAATAAAAAATGAAGATGCCCACAACTAAGAAGGAAAAAAATCTCCCTACAAAGTTGATTATTCTTTGTTTTGTTTTGTTTTGTTTTGTTTTGTTTTTCACTCTCCTTCTACCTGGCCACCTCCCCTGACCCCAAAGTAATTTAAGTTGTTACAGTTTTTTATAAGAATGAAAACTTTGTTAGGGTCACCAATTGGTATGACAAATTGTTCAAATACAAAGTCTCAAAAAGTTGTAAAATTATTTTCTCTGTGGCTATAGAATGAAGAGTATTTAGAATAATTTTCTGAGAAAATATATAAATGTGATTATGTAACAAATATTATCTGTGATTAAAAGTTATTATAGGAAGTGATAAAAGCATTTTTTTTCAAACAGGAATTGATAATTTGCCTGTAAATTTAGGCCATCAGAGGGCCTAAATTCTAACTTAATTCTAATGCTTTGTGGCTTTTGGGAAAATTACTCCATTTTATGGCTAATGGTATCTTCTATAAAATAAGGGATCCAAATTAAATCACTTCTAAAGATGCCTCTCTCTTTAAAATGCTATATGCTCTATCATATTGCCTATATTAGTTTTACTTTAAATGTTAAACTCTCTTAAATAAATGAATACTACCTTTATTTTTTTATGAATGCTTATAGTATCCACAAAGGAAAATCTGCCATTGGTTTTACTTTTGCATATAAATTCTTAAGCATATAAAACTGAATAAGAATGTCACAAAATGACAAAGTGGATTAATATATGTAATCTCAACTCTGTCTCCTAAGCAGAACAGAATGTAGATAATAATTACTACCTACCTATGTGTGATGATGCATCATATAACTCTATGACTCATGCTGACACATCCATAATATTTATCTGAGGGAGAAAGAAAAAAATTATGCAATGTGTTGATGACCTAAATATATTCTCAAGCATTTCAAGTATTTAATTATAAGTTAAATGCTAAAACCATGGTAGAGAGAGGTAACTTACTCTGGGACAAATACAAACTAATATTGTTATTGAACAAACTGGAGAGGTTTGAAAGTGGATTACCAAGAGATACTTTAAGAACTAATCTTCCATACTGGATTAGTGAAGTGTCTTATGGTTTATTAATTTGCATCCCCTTTAGAAATCTTTTAATCTTATTTCTTACATTTTCTTGAAAAAAATCCTTGAGTCTTTGAGCTAAAAAGAAAAGTAAAAGGATTTTTAAAGTTTTTGTTGACTAATCAATAGAAATTGCAGATAAGAAAAATGCTATTAAATCAGTTTTAAGTGTGTCTTTATTCCTGAACAAACTCAGTGAGTTTTAAAATACACACATACACATATCTGTAAAAGATTTAGATAACAATAGACAAAATAGGAACAAAGTTTCTCTTTAAAAAAAGCCTGATAAATTAAACATTTTTAATTTTTATATATTTCACAAAGAAGTTGAAGCTGCTTAAAATCATGGGTACAATGAAAATGTTTAAAACAAACAGTTGAGAAATTAAGTAAAAATAAAGGTAGAAAGATAAAAGCAGTATTCATAGAGCACAAGCAGAAATGTATATCATAGTCCTATATAATTATTAGAGGTGGTTCGCATATTTAGCTCTAATTTATTTAAAATCAAATAAAAGTGCAAATCATGTTCTGGTAGAAGTTCATTATGTTAGCAAGATAAATTTAAACCTACTGCTAATGAGAAAGCAGGCATTTCTGGAACTGAGATTTGAAATAAAATTTTATATGAAATCTGGATGATGCATGATATACAAAGAAAATGAGATATAATAGACAATATTGTCAACTGAAGTCTTATAAAAATGTAATAAATATAAAAATAAATATAATAAGTATAATAAATGTAATAGAACTTTAAAAAATAATGTTCTTTTGTTATCAATTGATAACAAGTTGCTGTAGTGGCATCCAGTAAGGGTGATTCTATGTTAAGCAAAAATAGTGCAGTCCATTTGTATTGCTATACTATCAAGCTATCAAACACCATATATTAATCTATTATGACATTTTTTGGAGAATGAGTTGTATTTTCTATTATGGATAATAAGCCAAACAGCATTCTACTTCCTTAACTATAACACATATATAGAGCTTGATCTGTACAATGGGATGCTATCTTTTATGCAATTAATTTAATAAGATGGAAAACTTGCCAAACCTCAGTTGTAAAGATGGAAACTCCTGGATGCATTCGTCAGGAGCTCAAGCTTTAGTATTGTGCAGAAATCTCTCAGAAGCAAAGAACTTGATTGCTGATGGATGTTAACTAGCCATTTTTTGTACCTTATCTATCAGTAGCCCTCTTTTAGAAGCAGATGAATGAGGTGGTACATAAAATAATCCGAAGAAAATTTTACTTCTTAGTACCCTCTTTCAAAGAGATGCTTCAGAGACTTTCTTGACTGTGAATTAAATTATGTGCACATGTGTGTGTGTGCACACACACACGATTTAATAAGTATCAATGGCTTTGGCAGATTTAGGTAAAAATGGAGACATGACATTTCTTTTGCAGATGTAAATTCATCCAAGTATACTATGAGAAAAATATAGTATTTTTTATAAACTTCACATGGGTAAAAAGCAGAAATGTCATAAGTGATGAAATGTAATGATTGGTCTATGAGTTTGTCTCATTGGAAATATAAGAGCATAGGAGTTTTAAAAAGTAGGCTGACAATATTTGCAGTAGGTATCTTTTGCTGGATATTAGGATAAGAATATTTTTTGTTGTTCGTCTACATTTTTGTTTTTCCATAAGTTCTATACATTTTTGGAGTTTTCTATAATGGATATATATTAATTCTATAATTAAAAAATTAATGATGACTGTTATTTCAAGGTGATCATCCTGAAAAATATCAATAAAATAATCAGATTTATGATTGTCTGGAGTTTACAGGTAGAAATTATATAGAACTAGAATACATTTTTACTCACATCAAACCTGTGATCTAAGTTAAAAGTAAAAAAAAATTTAAAGTTTATTTCTCATTTAATGAGAGATAAATGCAGTATAAGCCTGAATATGTGTTAATGAATCTATTTCTGATTCTCTAACACTATGTCAGGGAGGAAGAACCCATAATGCTTGGTAAAGAGTGTTAAATTCAATAGAAGTAAAAGTTTTATTAAGCTCAGGAGAATGGGTTAGAAATGAAAATCTTTCCCAAGACCTGCCTTACCTTTGAGAGCAGAAGCTTGTTCATACTACAAGTGTAAAACCTCTGTTTCTATTATGAAATAGAAATAGAAATCTTCTATTCTAGATTTCACCTGAAATAACCTAATTAAATAAAGACTAAATTGTTGACCCTATTAGCTCTAATGATGGTATTTGAAGATGGTGCCCAAATTATTTCTATTGTGATATCACCGAGGGATGAAACATGAGAAATTAGTATCGTTAACCAATGTGGTGATTCTATAAAACACTTTAATATGATCATATTAACTAGTAAACATGAAATTTTCATTTTGTGTAGTAAAATCTAGCTGTTAAGTAAAATTTTGTTTTAAAATTAAAAAAAAATTCTGAGTCTACCTAATTACTATCTTTGAAATCTATTTTTTTTTTAAGCATGAATCAATAGGTATGTTTTCCTGAGAAAGCTTATAATCTAATTGGCCAATATGTTTATTTATAATTGGTTACTATTTTGAGAGGAAAAGTCCATGTACCAAAGACGTAACATAAATCACCTTCAGTAATTTTAGTTAGAAATTTGGATTTTCTAGAAATCATTAGGAGGAGACATTTGAGTTTCATTACTGATGTTTACCTAAAGTGTTGCCGTTAAATGTGTGATGAGAATCAGATGGCTTCTTACCGTACTATTTTTCTTGGCCCCCAACTCTGTTTAGTCATTTAGCAACATTTATTAGAACTCTAGTGCCTCAAACTTACAAGGAATATGTAAATATTTTTGTAAAATAAAGTGTAGCAAAAGAAAAGGAAAAAAAAATCAAGAAACTTTCCATGTTTGTAATTAAAATTTCCGTGCTATAAATAAGGCATGTTCTACAGTTTATACAACCAAAATTCACACTTTTTGCTGGCCAAATTGAATAAAGTCTATTTATTCCCAGCTCTCAGATCTGATGCCTGAGACAGAAAGTTGGAGAGAATCTATTAATTTCCAGCTCTCAGATTTAATGCTTAAGATGGAAAAATGCTTTTGCAAATCTCTATTTATTCTACATAATGTAATAGAACTATGGGAGTATTTTCATTCTCTTGAGGGTAATTTTTAAAGCCTGCCTCAATGCCCACGCTATTGGACTTGATTTCTGACTGCTTAATTCAGTGATAATATAAAATTGGGGGAATTTACATATACCTAAGGAGGAACATTGAATGTAAACATATATATGATGAGGATGCAAATGAACTCTATCTAAATCTTATGGGGCAAATTAACCTCTCTAGAAATCTAGTTTACATAGAAACAGTGGACTTGGAAAAAAAGAAACTCCTAATGCCCCTCAGGATTCACATTATGGAGACCATTTTTGACTTGTGTGAAATTACCTTATCTTTTTATCTCCATGCTTAAGAATTACTTCTGAATTGCTTGCAATCAACTCTGAACTGTCCTACTACCACTCTCGTCTTTATGCTCTCTACCTCTTAAAAACCAACATTTTGTTTTCTTTAGGATCACAGATATTTAGTAAATTGACATGCTTTGAATTTTAGTGTTCAGGTTACTGATATATAGGGAATTGTACTAAAACTAAGGAGAAACTTGGTTTTCTTGTTAAAAACTCATTATCCTATTGGGATGATATAAAAACAAGTAGGAAACAAACCATTCATGATGATAATGCACAGAACCTTATATGAGGCTCAGGAAGCTAGATGCTCAAACTAACTAGAGATATAACATGAAATGAGTCAATAAACTTTCTAATTTTCATTTTCCTAATCTGAAAGATAATAGAAAAAAATAATTCTATGGTTCTGTTTCTGCAAATTATTTTATTTTATAGTAATTATTATCTATTCATGTTTTCTGCTTTGAACTATAATGTGAATACCTGTGGTTTTAGTATAAGTATAGAAAAAAGAAACACTTAAAATTTTAAATATGTTAAATTATTTTTCTAAATACGATTATTCTAAAAATATAAATAATACATATTAATGTAGAATATTTTGGCAATATATTAACATAGAAAAAGTTTATACTCACCCATAAGGTATCTAAACTTAGAGAAGCATCAGTAGAATATAATTATGTAAAAAATAAATATTTAGACTTTGATATTCTGCTTTTTGTAGTTTACAGTTTTTTAAATATCTTTGTCAAAAATTTATCCTGATATTTAATTTAAAACCTTGAGAAAATTTTGTGAATTTTAAAATTCAATGATTACTTTCTAGAGAACAGTCCCAAAACTATAAAAATAAACTACTGAAAGCAGACACATCATATAAGCACAATAATTACAACAGGCAAAGGAAGTACAGAGTATTATTAACCATTTACATTCACTTATAAACAAAACAGAAAAAAGTAATGAAAAGGAGAGGTAAGCTAATATTCTTAGAATTAAGAACCATGTCCTTAGAATTAAGTGAACTTTTGTCCCTGGGTCAGGGCCTACTTTTCTGTATACTTTTAAAGAATGTATATGATTATAACCTGGATTATGCTCTACAGTCGTCAAAATAAGTCCTTGAAAAAACTTATTAAGGTTGTTAATAAGCAAAGTTAGAAAACTTTCTTGATAAATTTCCAAATATATTAGCATCAGTCCACATTTACCAAAAATATTCATCATGCTCAGACCAAAGAATACTTCTAAGTAGCTATTATTATTAATCATGAGCAAACACTGTGAAAATAAGAAAATGCAAGTGACAACATAACCTTTGCTCATATGTTATGCATCTAAGCACCTTGCCATTGGTTCCAGACTTAGTTGTTATGGGAACTATGTTAAGGCATAATGTTGATTTTATTGCAATGTAGAAAAAAAATTTCAAAGGAGACCATTTCTATGTAGGACAAGGGCAAGGTTCCATGGAGATGGTTGTCGGTACTCTAGATGTACTCAGAATTGCATATTACAACCTGGATGTGGGGAGAGAAGAGAGGAACATCTATTTTTCTCTACTTTACCCAGTAGTCCCTACTGCTTGCAAGAGAAGCCTACATAGAGTGGGGAAACTAAATATTTCTTGTCCTGAGTGAGTGAGATGACTTATGAGAATAAATAGGGAGGTTGAGAGATCTTCAATTTGAAATCATATCAGAGATTTCTAGAGTTAAAAACTATTCTTAATGTCCCCATATATTATTTTTAACCATATCAAGTTTTGTAAAGAGTTCCTTTCTTTTATCCAATCTTCTTTTCTTTGAAAAATCACTAATTTTGATTGCTAGATTTAATAAATATAATCTAAAGACTAACAATACACTAAATATACCAAATATTAAAGACTAAAAATAATTGTTAGTATAGGTATGTCCTAAATGTTTTATGGAGCCTGCTTTGTCTAAAATGATGTTTGTTAATTATCTGAAATTCAAATTTAACTAACCATTCTGTGTTTTATCTGGCAACTCTACTCATTTTTAATTTAGCTGAGCATTTACTTTTTATTTCCAGCATATGTATGCATCTATTTAGCTTTACTTTTTTTCCTGTTATTTCTCGGCATTTGAAGTATGTTTGTGGCAGTGATGATGTATGTGCATGCCATGTGATTACTCAAAAATTTTAAATCCTATATTCATTTTTAATGTTCATTTATTCTACATGAAATTCATTTGTGTGTATGATGTGAGATGGGGGTTCACTTTAATATTATTTCAGAAGGAATAGCCAATTCTAATACTATTGGTTCAATATCTTCTTTTTGACTTGTATCCATTCTATTAACTACATTGACATTACCTTTGAGATTCCTTTTTTCTAAACCCTTTCATCCAGTGAGTCACAGAGTCTTGTAGAATTTATCTATTGACTTGAAAGGGTGATGAACTCCTCCTCTTCACATTTCACACACAGAGCTTTTTTATATGTTTATGAATGAGTTATGATCAAAGACAAGAAGAAACTTTACTTATTTCAGAAGTAAAGTTTAATGTGAATTTGGACATGTTCTGTCATCTCTGTCTTCCATGTAAGCAGCAAGTGTGGTAAATTAATTCTATGCCTTTTCTTGCGGGGGAGGGTGTCAAGTGGAACTCTTATGCTCTTATGTGTCATGGAGTGGGCATTAGGACTAATGTGCTGTCCTAGCTCATTATTCTGTCTTTTGGCACTCTGGATATGGCTTTTAGGTTGTATCCATGCTTATTCTCACTTTCAAGGTTAAAATTAGGGTATAGGAGGACACTTGGGTAAAGGCAGTGCTCTCAGTGTCCACTTGTTTGAACATTGTGATATACTGCTCATACCCTGCCGGAGCCCTCCAGCTAAGATTGAACAGTTCCCGAAAGGGGGAGTGAGGATTGAGAAACAAAGAGAGAGAGAGACAGAAGATAGAGAGAGACAAAAGATAGAGACAAAGAGATAGAGTCAGGAGGGCTAACAGTGAATATTGCGCCCCGAGTTTATTAAGAACAGTATATTTATACCCTAGGATGTGCATGAGAAGCAACACCCACAGATATGCAAACAATTTCAGTAGCCAGCTTATTCATTAAGCCAATCTTCCTCCTTCAATAACAAGCTTACCTGCCTGCAAACTTCTAGCTTGCAGGCAACTTAACCCTGTCTGTAGGGCATTCAGCAAGAATGGCTCCCAACACTATCCTACCTTAGGAATGGAGAACTTGTAAGTCTTTCTCTTTGGAATTTTGCTGGCAGGCAAACTTCAGCTATGAGGCCCCTAGGGTAGTTGCCTCAGCTGAAAAGCTGCCTTGCTCAATATCATGCCCACTTTCTGGAATGGCCCATACCCAGTGAATAATCAGTATAGGATAATAACAACTTGATGTCTCCACTCAATTCAGTTCATCTCTGAGAGATCACTAGTCTACCCTTAGAATGAGTCACAGTCAGCTTCTTCTCCCCAATCCTACTTTTCTTCCTTTCTCTTTCTGCTGCTTCCCATGGTTTTAATCCCAACAGAAATTCCTAATAAATCTCCTAAACATAATAATGTCTCAGAGTCTGTTTCTTAGGAATCCCAACCTGTAACACTGTACTAGAGTTTTACTTTAGGGGAATTAAGCCAGAGATACTGATCAAACTAAAGTGATACATTGTCTTACTGATTATTTACTGGAGCACATACTCCACCTTTGGTACCTCTATAGAAATATTGACATAGAGTAGAATTAGCAATAATAATTGGCCTTGAGGAGCCTACATGTTGTCTTAAAATTAATAGTTCTGCTTTCTATTACTTATTTTTTTATTTTTTAAGATTATAAAGGTAATTTCAGTCTATATGGAAACTTAGAAATTACAGATACAATAGTAAAATAAAAAATCACCACAACCCATAGATGATCACTGTTTACATCTAAAACTATTCTTTCAGCTATGTATCTGTTTCTCTATCTATATAACTATCAGCTGGATATTTATGTGTTTTTTTTTCATTATAAAAATCATATTATATCTGCTCTTTTGTACCCTACCTTTTGAGATAATGATCCCCACTGTTAACATGTCAATTAGTTTGCTTAGAGTACCCTGTCCATATTCACATTTCCCCAGTTGCCAAAAGGTCTTTTAGCATTAATTTGATTAAATCAAAGGCCATATAGCTTTTATCTTGTTTTATCTCTAAATATTTTTAAATCAAATTTGATAAGACGCTCCCTTCTATCTCTCATCTAATTATATAATTATAAACCTAACTTAATCATCTTAATAATATAGTTCAAGTAGGAATATTAGCTCTGGATTTAGACTACCTGATGTCTAAAACAACAACAACAATGATGAAGACAACAACAACAACAACAAACAACAACAACAACAAAAATTGGGCTCTGTCAAGGTCACTCATTTCTATCAGGAATGAAATAACTAGAAAAGAGAAAAACAAAAGATTTTATATAAAAATCAGCCTTCTTATGTTGACCTTAGAGCAATGATAAAACACAAGAATGAAATGAATTACAGAAGGAATCGTTCAGTTTTCAGGCAAAATTTAGAGGAAATATATGGGAGCCAGACTTTCTGGGTTTCTAAGACTATATTTTTATCAATCTTAGCACCATGGAATGTACCTAATCAAGCCATAAAAATAAATTTTAATAATCATGGTAACTAATCAAATCTATATTCAAACATCAAGAAATAAACCTGAGATATTTCAGTTTTCCTAAATTAATTTAATGCAAAAACTATAAACATTTTAACACAATCATGGGCAATACTTTCAGTTTTCTGAGTGCACATTTTTGTATTTTATTAGGAAAATAAAGAATGTCTCCTGTCAGAGAGACAGAAAGGGAGAGAGAAAGCACAAAGAATAAGACTCAAATTTGAGTCTTAAAGAAAGGAGCTACACTGCCTTAACTTTGATTCAAATACCTGGAAAGATTCTGATAAATCATCAGCTACATGCAACAATGATTTTACTCAATGAATTTTTTTAAAAGGCTAAACAATATATATGGTAGTAAAGAGGCAAAGTACTGGTGTCTCCATCTATCTGTAGTATAATCACTATTGTCAGAAAACTGATCAGGTTTGCTACAGTTTTAAATAGTTACCTTCATGGAGACAGAAATCTCCAGATATATGCATTTGTGCCTTTGCTTAGGAATGCATATATTAATAAATGAAAAACTCTGAACTATAGACAAAAATGCATTTAGCCAATTATTTTGAATGCTGTTCTAAGAAGTCTTGTCTCTTTGATGAGGTTTAGTTTTCGTTTTTCTCCACAAAAATCATAATTCAGTTGGTTTAATCACTCTTATTCTCAGTTTTCTTAAGGAAATTCAGTTCTCCTTTGTACATTGCATTTGTTGGTATTTGAGTTTTATGTCAGAATTAACAAGAAAATCTCTGCCTTTTCTAAAATATTAGAATGAAATGACAATTTAAAGAGAATTAAAGAAGATAAGATAGTCGTTAGTATAGAAAGAGAAGGAAGTGGTCACTTAAAAATTACCCTCATAAGATGCCATTACTGGATGGAAGCTTAAAAGCCAGCCACCCAACTAGTGGGTGATTCCTTTATCTCATTCTTGAGAAATGATTGCCATTTCTGATAGGGAACTCTTCATTCACTGTGTAAAAATTTATCATTTTATTTTTCTGATAGTTCTGGGTCTAGTAAGCTTTTCCATCTTGAGTTGAAGCCTTCTATATGTGGCTCTTATATACCTGCCAAAATTCTGACCCAAGAAGTGATATTATGAGGATTTCTGGCATAATGGAAGAGGTTGCTTAATACATACCAATAATTTCTACCTTATGTGAAAAAGGGGAGATATAGAAGATGTTATGCGGATTTCTCTTCACTCCCTTTTTCACTTCTTTTTATACACCAGTGGAAGAGATCATTCATCTGTCTACATGCTGGACAAATGTTTTTCAGTAGGCTTATAGTGCACTTGTAGCTTGAGATTTAACCTTCAACAATGAGCTTTTAGGTGATCAATAAATAGCATCAGTCTTTTCTATTGAATTCAGAACTAGATGAGAGTCAGCCAGATGGCCATCAATATGTCAGCTTCATTGCTATTAAAACTTACTTCAAGGGTTGGGGAGTACGTGATTTTAAGTATGTAGCTAACAGTCTCCTTGTCAGTTTAGGTCTTTGACAGGCCATCTAAAGTGAAAGTTTGGGTCCAGGATTATTGCATCACATTAATCCGGCAGACAGAAAGGAAGCAAAGTCAGCGAATCTCTAAATGCTTAAAGACTGAGAAATATGGTTGGTTCAAAAATGATAAATGTAGACAGACTAATCTATCAGAAAGACGAGTGAGAAAGGGTTTGGACAAGAGTCTGCATGTATTAGTCCATGGAAATACAAATGATGAGCTTCTGACTGTTCTCCAGTATCCAAGAGGTTTTGTATTTGCATCTTATTTTAAAATGAATTTTATTATTTTTATGAATGCATGTTTTTACAGTTCTTTTTGTTTAAAACTTTAAGTTAGTTATGATCACTCATGAAAAGGAAACCTCCTATCCACTAATGCTGTAATAAGAGCATTTGATAAGTACAAAATAAATGTGTTAAGATTAAAAATTTAGTCACTGTCTGTTGATTGCCATCTGGGTTCCAGATACCTTGCATATATTGCTTTCACATTTAATTTAACTATCATATTTTGGAGAAGAAGGTATGATTTAACAACTATTTCAGATAAGAGCTTTTTTTTTTTTTTCCAAATCCATGCAATTAAAGGCAGGATTTGAACAGATGATATTGGGCATATTTACTCTTGCCTTTTCCCTTCCTGTTTATAAAAGGTCTAACAGCTAATATCCTGCTGTCTTTAAGAACTTAAATAATTGTTTCTCTTTGTAATTTTGTATAGATTTTAACTATTGATGAGCAAAAAAGCCAAGTTTAACCAAGTATCAAAATCCACTCCTAAAATTATTTCTGAAATGCTGCCCAGATATTTTGTCCTTTCAGCTACTGTAATTTAATGCTCTAAAATTTATAAAACAGTCACCCTTCTACTTCATATAGGAATCACTTTCAGGGCAAATAATAATTCTGTATTTTTAAAGGGTGGGTGCAGATTCAGAGGTTTACAAAAATTCCTTGCAATAGTGTTTTAGTCTGAATTTTGAAGTGTTTTATACATATATATTGGGTTCACTTCCAGAATGTATTTAAAATGAAGTTCTCATATAAAGCTTTATTCAAAGTATGAGATGCTGTAGGTATTTTACAAACTCAATTCATTACAATCCCCTAAAACATTTAGTTGCCTTTAAATAAAAGCTGTCTTTCTTCCAGGCTTTGGCAGTTAAGCTATAGTCTGCTGAGATGGCAGTATTCAATATCCACATCCTGCTCAGCAGCTGACATTAAGTTTTGGCTGTGACCATGCAATCCCATTTTAAACTCTTGTCTCTATATGTGTCAGTTATGACTTGGCAGCTGGCTGGAATAAACATTTAAATCTTTCGATCTGGGAATTTAATTTAAGTACCCTGTAATGAAATGAAACCATGGATTCCATCGTTTGTAAATACACATTTCAAGATAAATAATTGTAAACATCTAAATTGTTGGTATCTTTCCTTTGCTATTCTTAAGTTAATATTAGAGTGTTTTTTTATACACTGTAAAAACTCAGAAGTTTATGTAGGATTTAATACTCTAAGTCTGGCCTCTTAAATGACCTACTACTTTCTTCAGTAAGGTCATTTGGCACAGTACAAAATGCAGAACTTAGGAGAACTAATTCACAGCCCTCTCTTCCACCTGGACAGAGTTACGTACAGCTCAGCCCTTTGCTACTGGCTGGCTCAGCTTTGACCTTTCCCTGTTCCATTCTCTTAGAAATCACTCTCATGAGAATGGAGTAAAAATTCACTGTTTAGCAGCTTAAGAAATCAGGTGCTCTGTGACCTCATGCCTTTAGGACCTTGATTTTGTAAAGGTGCTACAGACTGTAGGAAGTCACAAAAGGCCCTTTTGGAGACATTCTAGAAAAATGTGTTGTAAGGTTCTTCTGTGGTGTCAGAATTTGGGGAAAGTGGCTGCTCCTGTAGAATTTTGGAACTGTGGAATGTCAGTAGTGACAGAATCTTACTACATTTGAGAAAGCAAGAGCAAAGAAGAAAAAATCCTCCACATAGTGAGAAAATTCTTTAAGAATCTAGACCCTCTAACCCTCGTCCAGTTCCTCACCAACTCATAGCACCACTATTTTTTAAAAACAACCTTGTTTTGTTTTTTTTTTCAGCTGATTGGGGACAATTAATCCCCATGTTCATGTGACACATCATAACTTCAATGATATGCATATAAATAATGCATATAAATAATGCATGTTGCAGAGGAAAAGACTGGGGTTTCATAGTAGAAGCACCAAAAAACAGCAAAATGGTTGAGAATGTGGACTGTAGACCCAGATGCCCAGGGTGTAAACCCTAACTTTGCCAGTTTGAGACCTAAAATAAACATTATGCTTCATATCTTATGTATGTTATAAATCATTGCGGAATGAATGATTACATTCCTATTTTCAAAGATTTTTTATGTATTTTTATATTTTTAAAGATTTAATTTTTAGAGTAAAATTGAAAGGAAGGTACAGATATTTATTTTTCATATAGCTCTTGCTATTGCACATGTATAGCCTCCTCCGTATCAGCATAATTCACCAGAGTGGTACTTTATTTATTTTTTTTACCAAGGATGAGTCTACATTAAAACATCATAATCACTCAAAGTTCACAGTTTAGGGTTTACTCTTGGTGTTGTACATTCTTTGTGTTTAGACAAATGTATAATTTACACATACCTATCATTATAATAGCATACAGAGTATTTTCACTGCCCTAAAAAACTCTGTGCTATATGTATTCATCGCTTAACCTTTTTACCCCTGGAAACCACTGTTTTTGTTTTGTTTTGTTTTGTTTTTATTTCCTCCATAGGTTTGTCTTTTTTGAAACATAATATACTTGGAATCATATAACATGTAGCCTTTTCAGATTAGCTTCTTTCACTTAGTAATATGCACTTAAGCTTCCTCCATGTCTTTTCATGGTTTGATAGCTCATTTCATTTTAGCACCAAATAATATTTAATTGTCTGAATGTACCAAAATTTATTTATTCATTGATCTACTGAAGAACATCTTCATTGCCTACAAGGTTTGGCAATTATAAATAAAGCTGCTAAAAACATCTAGTTGCATATTTTTTATGTGGGCATGTTTTCAACTCTTTTGGGTAAATACCAAGGACCACCTTGCTGACTGGTATAGTAGAGTATGATATTGTGAGAAACTAATACATTTTTGAAAGTGAAGAAAAACTGTATTTGATTCAACTACAATGTCATTTTTGATTTAAATAAGCTATTAAATATATTTCATCATTTAAATGAAATGTTTATTTAATGTCTTTTTGCAAGAGAAAGTGTTTTACTCATTCATTATTCCTAGAGACAAGGATTTCTCATGAAAGTAAAAAAAAATTCGTATCTTTAAAATGAATGTTATATTTAAAAAGGCATTTCATTGTTTCTGGAGGCAAACTTCTATTCCTATGTGTTTTCAAATAAAACACAGATAGCATTATTGAGTGCATACTACATTATGGGCACTGTAACTTTTGGCACACACACTGTTATTTAATTTTTTACAACAATATTATCATTTTTATTTCATAAATAAGAGAATTGCAGTGTTTAATATTTCAAATTAGCAACACCAAGACTCTTACAGAAAGTCACAAATGTACTGATGAAACCAGCCTTTGAACGTAAATAGTCTGCATCCAGGCCCAAGGATAACAGCTGTGCCACCCTGCTTTCCTCCTGACCTTGTCGAGGGGTCATCATTCTGAGGCAACTAGTAACCAGTAACACATGGAACTCAAGAGGAAAGAAAGAGAGAGGTCAGCAGCATTGCTTGATTCTTTAAACACTAACACTGAAAGAAGCTGTTTTTTATTACTTTCATGTTAAATGCCTCAGAAGACAGTGGAGCTCTTATTACCTTTCATTACATTAAAACCACTGAAGAATGGCCTGGTGTTGTTTTAATAACCAATGCTCAGTACACAACCAAATGCATTTCTAGATATCAGGCCTCCCTATAATGGTCAGGGATACATTGTGTTGTTTTATTACAGAGCTGCAGGGATCGAGGACCATATACTCTATTACTGAGACTACCTGTGAGTAATAAAGATAGATTTTAATTACATTCACTTCATCTACCAAAGTTAGGTTTTCCACTACCCTTCTGCATGTAGCATAATTTAACTACTTCCCTCTTCCTCCCTTCTCCTACCCTGACAGGTAAATCTGATTGAAGTTCCTCTAGTAATTGTAAAATAACATTTTCGAAGTGTTTATGCCTATATTATTAAGATTTTTTATGGACATAATATTCTGAATTGCATGTTGAGTGAACACTAGATTTGGTATAGGAAGCTGAAGTTTTCAGGATTGGTCTAATTTCAACAAACTGACACTCATTTTCCTTGCACATAAAAATTAATTCCACAGATGGTAAAACCCCCACATTCTATCATATTAAATCAGTGATACATGATATAGTACAAGAAAGAGAGAGACAAAAACATAACATTATTAAGTATGGGTTAATTTAATTGAAACTCTTATAAAAATAATCACTATTTATTTCATAAAACTCAGCATCTCATTAATTGAATATCTATTCCTTATTTATATATTGTCATAGTTAAACATATGATAAAGTAAAAATTAACTTGAACTAAGAAAGTAAAAATCTACCCAGACTGGAATAACAGATACAGGTAAAGTTAATAGCAGATTGAACAGGAAACATTGTTTCATCCAAGAACACATTGCAGCTGAAGTATCATAAGCATCCTCTTATTTGAGTGAAGACTATTTTTCTTTTTTACGTATTGAGAAATTTTGTTCTCTAAAACCATAGCTGATCAGAAAATTTCCTGTTTGAAATCACATCAGGGATTAAATGCACCATTATTGCCTGGAGTACCTAAATCACTTTGACATAGGGAAAAGAAGCTTAATGTTCAACCAAGTTACAGAGCTTCACATATGGGGTTTCCAAACACAACATTTTACATTTATCTTGCCTTTGTGGATCTCAAGAAAATACAGACCATACATATTTACATACAACCTTGATTATCCCTATTAAAGTTCTACTTCATTTAGATTTATCTGAAAGTTCACCTTTCCCTTCGATCAAATAAAACTCTATCTTTCTTTGTCTGATTGGGTGCCCCAGATTTCTGTTGATGTGTGGTCAAGTTTGTTTCTGGTGGTTGTAGACCGATTGGGTTGAAACAAGTGGTTAAAGATATTTGGAGAAAGACCTATTTAGTATATCAAGAAAATAAATGATACAAGTGGTAGAAACAAGGGGTTCAAGTTGGGTTAAAAATGTATATAAGGTTAATTGACAAAATATATGCCATGTTATCCTTTTCTTTTCTAGAGGCAGGCAGCAAACTTGGCTTAAAGCATGCAAGCAACGAAAAGAAAAAACAGTCATTTTCAAAGCTGTAGTACAGTTGTTAAGTTAAAAACAAGCCAATTGCCTAGGAAAAGTCAAACCCTACCTGCCACTGGGGCTTGCAAGAAATGTGTTCTCGTAAAGAAACACTGTGATAAAGCAAATGACATTCTCAACGACACCTCTAAATTCAATAGAGACTAGTATCAAGTTCTACAAAGCAACTCATGTTATTGAAATTTCTCAAGGCTAAAGAGCCATTTCTATCTGTGCCTACATTGATCGCATCACTTCTCCTGTCCTGTCTGAATTGTGTGAGTCTCTCTTACAATTATCTTGCCTTCTGTGGAGTGAGGAAGGACCTTGGTTGAAGTGTGTGCCCCTTTCACAAGTACCTGCTAGGCTATTAGCAACTCAGAAATTAAGAGAAAGTTCAGAGGCAACTGCAATGTGCCTATTTATTTTTTTCCCATGATTTCTCCCTGAGTCCTGGCAAAGTAAAGGTGGAGAAATACAGGTATAAGCTCAATGAGACTGTGCAAACAATCCCCATATTTCATAAAATTATCCATACAATCATAAACTACCAACTTTTTCGTTATCTTTAAAAGGACATATGAGGCCAAAATGGTTATAAACTCTAAAAAAAATGTGCTCATAGTTTATTTGTGTCCTTGCTTGAGTCTTCTAAGAGAAGGGATAAAACACAAAAAGTAGGCAGTGTAACTTTGGAATCTTAATTAAGTAGGAACTTACAAAAATTTAAAAAAAAAGATTGATATAAATAATTTAAATTCTGTAATGAAATTCCTGATAATTTCTATTCAGTTGAAGGAAAAAATCTAATACTTGTTAAAAACATTTTTTGATTTCTTATCTCTGTTGAGCCCAAACAGTTGTTTGGAAATCAAAATATATTGTGTTGTAAGTACAGGTGAATTTATCTTGCAGGAACATTTTAACATTTGAAAATTCTGAAGAAATTTTCTGACACAATTATTTTTATTTTGCTAACATTATTTTTCTCTGAAACTATTTGAAAACATTATGAATCAATCAAACCACTATGTTTTGGTGTTAGACACTGTGAGAGAGAAAAAATGGAAAAACTGTATAAACTAAGCCATGAGTCCCTAACACAGAAGAGCCTGAAACTCATTTGGGGAGATATTTATTTATTTATTATTATTAAATATAAGCACACATGCATATCATGATTGCTTACTATGGTTAAGTAATGTCCTAGGTGCTTAGCAACTCATTGGTGAGTTGGGGTCCTGGCAAAAATCAGATGGAACACTGAGTAATGTTAAAAAGCTATTTACAAAACTAAGGAGAGATTTTAGCATAATCATTAAGGGATAGTGTAGTATAAGGGTTGGCATCAAAGGGGAGTTCTACCCTTAGCAAGGCCCGTAGGGGTGGAGGTAGTTTGGTGGTTATGAGAAACTAAATAACATCTGACTGGAAAAGAGAAAGTAAGAGACAATATAATCTGAGGTGTGTCTGGAGAGGTATATAGAATTATGGCATTTTTTCTTGTAGTGTATGTGTGTGGAGTTGATATGTTCATATTGATGTTTTTCGTGGGGAGACTAATTTGTAGAACTAGATTAGTTCTAAATTCTGATGGCTATGTCAGTGCTGAAGAAGGAGAAATGGATTGATCTAAAAGACATTTAAGAGCATTAAATGGGAATCATACTTAGAATATAATGGGAGCTATATGAGAAGGAGATGTCAAAGAATCCTCATGTTTGGTTTTATAGAACTAGAGATTTGCAGTGCTAGTTACTGGAATAAATCATAAATCATAATGAAAGTATACTTAATTATGTAGGATATATCAGTATTTCAGTCTTTGAGATACTTTTCCCAATTCTCAGCCCAACATACATTCATTTTATTCTCTCATTTAAAATCATTGATTGGTTTTCTATTAGAACTTGAAATTTTGTATGCGTACCACTAAGTAAAACTAGGTATAATCTTTGAGGAGTTTACAATTTAGTACTAATGAGAATGATGCAAGTATTCTTTGCTCTGGCTTTGTAGTCTTAAATAACTTTGAAGAACATTAAATAATGTAGCCAAATATTCATTTTGGGCCTTATCTATGGTCACAACTTTATAAATTATTTCAAATACATAGATTCAATTTAAGATTTTCTATATAGTTATATAGTTTAAAAAAAATAAAATGTCATCTCTTAAAACTTAGAAAGGACAAAGACCCTCTGTTTCAATTTCAGGGACTTTAATTGTAATTTAATTATTTTAGTTTTCTTTCTTCTCTTGTATTTACTAGAGCCCACATTTCATATTGCTTTTATAGAATTAGTTCCTATGTGTGTTATATTTATATGTTTATGTTTTGTATAATTCTAATTAAAAGTTATTTAGTTTCAATTGTGGAGTACATCTAAATTAATTTAGGATTACGATATGCACAGTGTTTTCATACCATTAATTTACTTAGGACCAAAGTATATTAAGATATACTGATGCTTTCCTAGTAAGTAAGCATTATTATTCCAAGATACTGGAAATATCCAGCTTCCCCAGAAGACTTTTTTGCACCTGGATTGTAGATCGAGTTTATAATTTGGATATGGAAACTGTGACTTGGAAAAGCAGGAAGCATTATTCTTAGGGCTGCTAAATATCAAATTATATTCAACCTCAGCTGCTAAAAATCTGCCTGAGTTTCAGAGAGAAGAGTTTTTCTGGGTTATACTTTTTCACATAGATTAAGAATGTTTAGGAGCTCTAGGAAAAGGTCCTTCCTAAACTGTCTTTACCTCACATAGTGATAAGTGCTTATATTACTTGGTATTGATTAAATGTTTGTTTAAATAGCTGAGAAGAAAAAGGGAGAGAGATTGATTTTTGCGTGATGGTGTTAAAGTCTCTAAATTATTTACCATGAGAGAAAACAAAGTAATTTTTAGGAAAACTGTCACAAGAGTTTATCTCTCAGAAACACACACACACACACACACACACACAGAGCAGGGAGGTTTATTTACTTCTTATATAAGCTCTGAGGAATCTATAGAGACTCATTACATTATAAGATGAAGTATTCTTTCCAAAGTGTGTGAACTGTTTTTAAAAGTAATATTTATATTAAAGCTATGTGTGAGCATTTCATTGACATTTTAAAGAGGGTAAACCTTGGCATAGAGCTATTTATTATAATAAACAACATTTTTACATAGAATTTAAAAATTTTTCTCACAGTATTTTCTTTAATTATTGTAAACAATAGTTTTCAAGAAAATGTTTGGGGCATCTGGGACGTATTGATATTTAGAACAAAAAGTTAGATATTGCTTAAATTTTAAATTTATAATAATTAAAATCTTTAAACTGGCACTTTTTCTGATCAATGGATACATATCTCTATACTAAATATGCTATTTTCAGATTTAATAAAATAATGCTTTGATCTTAGCCCTTGAAAAAATGAGGAACAAATTAAAGTTTTAGGTTATATTTAACTGACAAAACCTCTGCCTCAGTGAAATACAATAGTGGTTGAAAAAATCAATAGATTTTCACAGCTTAGAAAAGTAAATCTTATTGTGAGTAGTTCTGTCTACAAATGGTTTTCAATTCATTTTAAATGCCAAAATATACTATACTTGGATTTATCTTTAAATTTTACTTTTAATTCTAATGACAGTAAATTAGCTCTTAACCAACTCAATCTAGTGGACTGCTGGATTTTGTTTTTATTTTCTTATTTATATGAGAAAATTAACTATGAGATTTAGTTAACAGATTAACTATTGACTATTCCTATTACAGTGAAAATTGTAACGTGTTACCTATTCGTTTCTCTAGAAATGGAAGACTTATCTCCCAACTGCTGTGTGTGCTGCCAGCACACAATCCTTTACAGGAAGTGCCTTAACTGAAGAAAACTGCTTTCCTGGCTTAATTTACATCCAATGATGCATTGATGTAGGGTATAAAGGTTAAGTCCTTTTTCCCCAAATCAAGACAATTTTAAAGGGTCATCCCACTCCAGAGGTTTCTAGAGGTTGGCTGAGGCTTTTCTTGAGACTATATCACAGCTCAGACTCTCCATCTACCCAATCCTGCTTCCTTCCTTCTCTTTTCCTTCCCTAAGTGTTAATAGTCCCTAATAAGTTCTCTTCACGCTAACCATCTCAGAGTTTGCTTCCCAGGGAATATAACTTACAACACACACTGAGATTCATGACTTACCAGGCTACTCTCAAGTATGCCCATACATTTCATTATCACCAGTTAACCATGTTTTATTATCAAGTGTCAAATGTGTTTTCCCCAATCTACTTATTGTAATTATTTTTGTGTTTATATAATTTGATTGAAAGGCACATAAACAAATAAAGTATGAGTATGAAAAATTGTCTTTTCTGAATATTGTTTTCTACTGAAAAAGTTTGTAATAGAATCAGGTATAACAGAATAGAATAACTGTAAAATATTTTTTAAATCACAAAAAGATTATAAAATTTTTACAAACATGAATGATTCACTTAAACTCTGAGTTCTCTCAGCACTAAAAAGAAAGCAAAACTAAAAGTTATAGTAGATGTATTCTGGATGTATTTTAATTAAGAAAGATAATGAAAAACTTGTTAACAGAGCCATATTCAAAGAAAAAAATTGTGACTTTACATCAAAGATTGCTAAAATGCATATAGATTCATAATTTTATATTATAAAATATTTATTATTAGTATGGATCATTTTTGTACTTATTTTTTTACTTAGCTAATAAAGAATTGGTCTCAAATGTTTCAGATGACAAAACATAACTGTATTGCATAATACAAACAAGTGAAATATGATGCTGCCATTGGTTGTAATTAATTTTTACAAATAAAGTTCAACTCATAAGTAGGGTTTATCTTAAAGGGTTTTAAAGCTTTAAAGCTTTAAAAAGATTGTGAAAAGGAAGAGCACATAGAAACTTCTGGGCTAGCTCAGTACCTCCTACACTGTACTATACAGCTGAAGAACTTGGGGAATTTGGTGAAATGCAAATTTGGAATCAGTATGTCTGTGGAGGGGCTGGACATTCTGCATCTCTAAAAAGTTTGCGGGTAATGTAGATGCTGCTGCTCTTAGATCTAGGCAACTAGCTCAATCATCTCATTATTCATTTTTTTCCCTTGGTTCTGCTCTGAGTTTGTACCTCATTTCTTACAACAGGGCTCCTATCCCTTGTTTGTTACCACTTTTTTTTTTCTTTTTACTTCTTCTCTTATTTTTCTGCCCTGTTTCACCATATGAAAGTCTGCTAGTGAAGTTTTTGGTATTTGCATTAGGTTTACTATTAAGTCTACACATGGTATGAGTTAGACAAAGTATAATTCTGAAGTGTTTTTTGATAACATCTGATGGGATAAAACTTTCTCCATTCCTACAGTTTATGAGTCACTAGCAATGAGTCTTATTGCAGAAATGAATACTTAATAGTGCTGAGAAGCATCATAGAGGTATTTGATGGAACTGAATGAGTAGTAGTGTTAAATAGCAAGATCTGGCTATAGTGGGAAAACATATGTTTCAGCCTAGTGCAGATAATCACAGATAAAGTAGGTGTTTTCAGAGAAGACAAGATTGAATATATATGTCTGACAGAAAATGATTGTAGAGCTAATACGGCATCTTGGTTAAAAAGGAGTCTAGTCTCGTTTGTGACATTTTTTTACACGTTATAAAGCTGGCAATACAGGTATGATGGAACGGCAGTTCCATTTTGGGGACATTTAACATTTTTCTATTTCTGGCCATATATAGTGGTTTAAAGCACAGTATGTTATGAAAGGTTTGCACAGATCATTCAACAAAATTTTCTTGAAAATCTCAAAAGAGTGGTTTTCAAATTTCTTTTCAAAAATTAGCTTTTATTTTTTAAGATGGGTGTAACAGTTTAAATAAAGCATGTCTACTATTAATAGCATTTAATAATAATGTTTTTTTTTGGCTTTTGAGAAACAAAGTTCATTTGCTTTTATATTTTTCTTAACATTTTGAACATCTTAAAATACTCCAGAAAAAATTACAGCTCTAATGAAAAAGCATTCTAAAGTAATCAGGAAAAATAATTGGAAAGTATTTAAATATAATTTAAAAACAAGCATAAATAAAATTTTTATAAAATAAACCACAGAGAACACATGTGATTTTATTATTATCAAAAAGGCTTATTGATTTCAACATTTAAAACCATTTTTTATAATTGTTGAGACACAGAAGGTACCAGATTAATTAGTAGTTGTCTTAAATGAGGAATTATTCATTGGTCTCCTGTTTGCCATATACAACTAATATTTTCTGGAAGGGACTCAGCAAATTCTTAATGACTATTATGTAAAAGTATTTTAGAATGTTAAAAATACATCTTAATTTAAGATTTAATTTCACAGATGTTTTTGACTTAATATACCAAAGTTGATAGTATCAAACAGTAACTTTTTAGGCTGAAAAATAATTTATAACAAAATTAAACAAATCTGATCACATCTGAAGTTACCTTCATTATAATGTTGATTCAAAAAATAGTTTTGAGAATTTAATATTGCCTAAGTGACAAAAGTGAAAATCTAATAAAAGATTGAGTGTGTAGACATTAAAAATATCTTCATAGAAAAATAAATTCTTAAAGTTAAAAAAAACATATTTTTTTTGAAGCTGTAATTCCTACTCTTATATTCCTACTCAGATATATCTGTAAGATATATCTACTTTATAAACTCAGATACTCACTTGTTCTTTACCATAATATTCTTTCTCATTTTTCTCATGGATAAAAGGTGGATGTGATACCACAGTTTATCATAGCATTTGTTGGCCAATATTGTCTAATAACATTCACTTTGATGATTAAGTTCGGAGGAAAAAGGAGAGGTAGCCTGCATTACTCAAGGTTCTACTGAAGGCTTTTAAATCCAGGATCTTAACTCGGGTCAAAATATTAGATTTGAAGGACTAACCTCTAGCATTTTCTCATGTAGCTAGTATGGCTTATTATTAAATATATGCACTTGATTCAAGACAGTAAAACTGAACCTTGCCTTGACACCACTATAACTAAGCACATCCTGTTACACAGTTAGGAAAAAAAAATGAAAAAGAAAGAAAGAAAAAGAAAAAGAATTTCACATCCTGAGATAAACTAAAAACATGTAACATCCTGTCTAGCACTAGCTTCCAAATAAATGCAGACTTAAGTCCTTTCCTGTAAATTGATAACTTTCTAAGATAAACAACTTTATCTCTGACTTTTGCAACACTGACATCTACAGATATGTGACTGTCCTTACAGATAAGAGACTGATACGATAATGTGAAAATGCTGTTGTTTTCCCCTAGTGTGAACTGAATGATAAAAAAATTATTTTATATATTATGAATCTGTTGTACCCTTTTATCAAAGAGTCAGTTCCAGCCAAGTCATCTTTTCCAACAGCAGTGTTATCTCTCTCCATTCAGAAATGAAAGTTTTTCTTTTGATGACACTGTTTCAGATTCTGTTTCTGTTCTGGAATATATCTGGTTCTTGGTGAGGTCTAGTTCTCTTTTGTACCTGGTTGATTGCCAATTTATGTCTTCTGTTAGTGATAAAACATTGAGAGCCTAGTTTTAATTATAGAATCTAGTTAACTAGTCCTTGTCAGGTAACAAATAACACTATGGGTGAGTTTATATTGTTATTTACATTGGTCTCTTGTCTTGGTGATTCTATCATCTCTCTTTTGGAATACCAATATCTTTGCTACCAGGTTACAAAACATTATAGGACATAAATTTAGTAGGACCATCTGCCTGTATCAGCTATGAGTTTAAAAAGTTACTTGAGGCAATTTTTGTCTTTATAGAGGCTATTTTATCTTCTGACTTTTTATAGCATACTCTGTTGTTTGACTTGTCTGTATATTATTAAAAGCTTGTATCACTTAAAGAAAACAAAAAACAAAGTTTTATGCCCACGTGAGTAGAGAGCATCCCCTTGATTAAGGAACTCATGACAAGTATGTTTTAGATAATCTTTGTAATTCTTTGACCTTCCTATCACATGGTCGAAGAAATCAACAGGTAGAGTTTTTATTGAAAAAGTTAATAATGTACTTATTCATAGCTAAATTTGTAAAACTGAATCTGATAGTTTTCTATAGGTCTTTATATATGCAAATATTAAAAAAAACTTTCTCTTCTCACTAAGGAATATTTTTTCTTTTGTAATATAGCTTTTTTGGGGGGTGCTGGGAAGGGGGAGTTGCTGGCACATTCTCCTTTTCTTGTTTTAGACTTTTGAATACCAGTAATTGATCTTTAAAATTCCATTGTTTTTGCACATCATTGCCATATATGTGTGATTTAGAGATAAGGATTCTCTGATTTTTGAGATATCTTTATTTAGTTTTAATAATAGTTGTACAAATGTAGCTGTGTTTTATACTTAAAATGTAGATTAAATGTGAAAAATCATTGTTAGCTTGTCTAGAAATTTGAGACTGAGTGTAAGATATTTTTTTTCTTTTCTATTGAAATGAGAGAAGTCTATAAAAATACATAAATGAGACAAATGCAGATGTGATCAAAATATTTGATAAACGACGTGTTAATAACACACATTGTAAATATATATATGCCTGACTGTTAAAATGTACAGCTGAAACTTATTGGATTTCATTAACCAATGTCACCATAAAAAAGTCTAATAACCATTTATTAACATTAATTATTAATAAATAAATGCTTAGCAAACATTAAATATTAAAGTTAAGTCCATATTTTAAACCACAGCCTATTTGAATAAGAACTAGAGAAAACAGCTGAGCAACATTCACTGACTATAAAATCTTTATCCTGGGGCTTCTTGGTGTACAGCCTCTGTACAAGGATCCCTACCTAGGGCTCAACCCAACACTAAATGACATATCCTGCAGAAAGCAGTGCTCTCCAAACACTCCTCTCTCTCTGACAGTTTGGTAAGAGACTTTTATTGTGTTTATGAAATGTTTTTTAAACATATGCATATCCTTTGCTTAACTCTCAGGAAATTAATAAATTAGATTATAAAGCCCCTTGGAGCTTCGGTTTTGACTGACTTATAGAGAGACAAACAAGTACTCACATGAATCAGAGCTAATAAAACAAAACAAAACTCAATAATTAGAAATAGAAAAAATGGCCAAATGATTCAAAAGAGCTTTTCTTTAAATTAAAAAAGAATCAACTCCGAGAAAGGATCAAGTTGCTGATAAAGACTGGTTGACAAGGAATAGCATATGAAGCAAATACATTAAAATTGACTTCTAGTTGATAGAAGAAAATCTTGAGAACTTTGGTGAAACTGAACAAAATTTAAGGTTTAAAAATTATTCGTTATATTTCTAATCAAATGAATAGCTGAGCAAATTATTCAGGTTAGCTGATTTACATTTCATCTTGATTTTATCACATTACAAAAAAAGTTAGTGTAATGTAATTTGTGTAAAATTTGAGTAAATTTTTTTTTAGGCGAGGCAAACCTTGGTTAACCTCACAGATTTCAAGGAATTTGTCAGTTTACAATCCTTTATTTTTTTAATTTTTAATTTTTTATGCCTACAGCACCTGGTCTTCCTAGGTGGTCTCTCATCTAAGTACTATCGAGGCCCTACCCTGCTTACCTTCCAAGATCAGACCAGATCGAGCTTGTTCAAGGTGGCATGGCCATGGATCTGAGTGAATTTTTATAAATATCCTAATTAATTTAAACTTACTAATTTCTTAGATATATAATTCTATTAAGTTGTAATCCTTTCCAAATATATTAAATTAATATGATTATAAATCACAATGTTCAACTAAATTTATATTGTTTTTTAGAATAGAATATAAAAAACATTTATTCTGCTTATATGATATAAAATACAAATCATCACCTTACAACCAAAATCATCATAAATATGCTTTTTTATAGAAACATCAGTTTAAAAATAATTTCCCAAATCCTTAACTGATATAAAACTATAAAATTATAATTAATTGAGTTTACCAATATATAGTTTGTCTGCCTTCACAATTTATAAATAGATTTCAATTCAAAATGTTAGAAAATACATATAAACCAACAAACAAAAACACTGGGTTGCCTAGCTAAATATATATTCTTGCTTGTTATTTATTATTATTTTTGTACACTATGAAATGACCATTGCCTAATAACTTGTAAAGGATGCATAGGTCATTGTGGAATTTAAAAAACATATGTACACATTGTATGTATGTGTGTGTGTGTGTGTGTGTGTGTATATATATATATATATATATATATATATTCTGAATTTTTGAATTTTTTTCACTACACACACACACAATGTGAAGTGATGAATTTGTTATTTAATTTGATTGTGGTAATCCTTTCACAATGTATATCATCATGTATGCATTTTAAATATATATAATTTTATTTTTCAAGTGTACTTCAATAAGGCTGGAAAAAAATATGTATGTACATGTTGTGATACTCTTCCACTCAAGAAGTAGATCTTTATTCTCTTCCCTGTGAGTAAAAGCTGGACTTAGTGACTCACTTCTAAAGAATAGAGTATGGCCAGAAGGATGGGATATAACTTCTGAGATTAGGATATGCAAAAGCTGTAAGTCTATCTCCAACATGCCCACTTTTCTAGGACAATTTTCTCTGGAGGAAGCCAGCTGACATGTAAGCAGCCCTATGAAGGGCCTTCATGGCAACGACTTGAATGTGTTTTAGCTATCCTAAGCCAGATCTATTCATCTAAGCCATTCTTATATTTCTGATCTAAAATTATGTAAAATAATAAATGCTTGTTGTTTTAAGTTGCTAAATTTTGGGAGTAATCTCCTACATAGCAATAGATAACTAACAATAATGTTCATATTGCAAATTAATTTTTATCACTTTAAGAAAATTAAAGGTGATTTGGAGTTTGCTCATATGGCAAGGTCACTTCTAGGGCCCTGGATATATATATATATAATTTATTTATTTATTCATGGGCTACTGTATATTGTAATTTATCAACAATAACTTAGATTGTTAGAGAAAATTACTTAAATATTTGCTTATCATCAGCTCAGTGAATATGAAGATTCGTCATATTGTTCTAGCACCATCTCTTTCTCTTTAGATCTAAGAATCATCTCTTCATTTTCTCTATTATCAATTGTGCATTCATCGCTAATTTCCCATCTCCTACCACATAAAAAGTTAACGGTACTATTATTACTTACAAGGCAATGGCTCTTGGGAAATTGCTTGTATTGAAATAGCATAGATCCTGCTTCTGCAGTTCTCCAATACCATTTGTTTAAACCTGATTACATCATTACTCATGGTGCTGCTACATCATCCATCCATTGTGCCTCCAGTTAATGCTGCCTTCCAATAATTCAAGAGATTGTCATTATGTTTCATTAATAATGACCACAAATACAACACTTGCCCAGAGTATGCAATAAAATGTAAATGCATTTTGTTTTCTTGTTATGTTAAATTTATCATTCAAAATTTGTAGTATAAATGTAGAATAGCACATCTTCTGATCACAACTTCTCTTAACTCTTTAGGCTGTAGTCAGTGCATTACCAGAATGTGGCCTTTTTAATGTTTACTGCACTCCCCACCACCACTTTTTGTACACTGTCACCAGAGAGTAAGTTGGGCAAGGAGCCATGAGTGGAACAAGAAGAATAGTACTATTCATGAAAGGAATGATTATTGTTCTTCAGGTCTGGCTTAACACCAGCCTTGAAAAGCACCGTATTACCATTTGACTAAGAGCAAGAGCAGACATCAATTGGGAGAGTCCACGCATTGCAGAACAACAATCTCAAAAGTGCTTACATCTTTGCAGGAAACGGGTGCATTTCCTGGAGTATGACCTGTGGAGGGCATGGAATGACTAATCTGAGTGTCAGTGAAAAGTGGGGAGGAGTGGACACACAGGATAAAAAACATTTTCTGTCACCCCTGCTGCCCTTGAGTAGTACAGGCAAGAGATGGTTATCATAATAGGAAGACTGACAAGTAAACCCATATATGTGGCTTGAACTGAAGGTTTGATAGCAGACTGTATATCTGTATATTTTCAGAGTAGTGAACTTGTCTCATGTCTCCTGTGAGTGAGAATCATCCCAAATACCTTTCTTATCAACGTCGGCACCATTCTGCTAGGCTAATCTTGCTTACTTCTGTGAAAGAAATGCAGCACTTGCCTGCAGTGGGGAATGAACTGTCAGGGCCAAGCCACAGGGCTCAGGGATAACCATGTAGAATCAAGTTCCATTGATCTGGAATCCATGCATGGGGTAAAAGGTCGGGGAATTCTCTGAGGGGAAAAACAGAGTGGATCTCATGTTGGATCTGGAGCTAATGCAGAAGCAAATCCGATGTTGGGCTGTCTTGCCTGAACAGCTCTGCTGACCTCTGCTGGGCCTAGGCAGAGGGAGGCAGGTACTTCAAAAAGGGGACGAGAAAGTGTTCTGAGGCACAGGATCCAGACCAGGAGTTTGCGGGTAGTAGAATATCAGAATTGAAGGTGTGTTAGGTTCAGTAGTAGCAAAATAAAAGACACCTTTTTATCTGTTTATTAAGCTCCATGTTAGAAATTTATTGTGATTAATTCTTGTTAATGCCCTATAGTATAGGCATTGTCTTGTATGCTAAGGTTCATGTATTTTAAACACTTTAAATTATTCATTTAGTTACATGCTAATGTCTCAGTATACATATATAGAATACTTAAGCTATAAATTGAAGAAAATTTATAACGATAAAACAATATAGTTCAGAAAAAAATGCTCCTTCAGTATAATGTTCTTAATAAGACTAAGTCAAACATTATAAAGTGCCAGCAGCTGTACACAGCTTGATAATGTGGACATGCAAGTCTGTGTCTCAGATTCTACTTTTTTGGGGAAGAAGCTGGACTAAGGCAAATATTGTACAAAGCACATTTGCTGAGTCACTTTACTTTTTGTAGAATGTTATTTATATAGATTCAAAAAAAATCTGTCCTCTTTCCCAACAAGATATAACTGGGCAAATCAAATTTGTAGCCAGTGGCATGACAAAAAGGTCACATTTAAATACATGTATCATTCAATTAGATATAATAACCCTGTTATTAAGGAAGAAGGATTACACAAGCTCCCAGGAAAATGACCTTATTTCTGTTTTATGGCTTATGAAACCCAAGCCTCATAGGCTGCATGGGGACAAGAATTACTCTCATAGAGTTTGCCCATTAGAAGACAACTCTGAATTATAAAAAAAAATGTAAAAGACACATATCATCAGTATATTGGATAGTACTCCTCAGCAACTTTCTAGCATGTTATCTTTATGATATTATTATAATTATATTATAACCACAAAATAATTACCAAAAGATTTTTTTATAAGGATATTCATTTCAATATTGTTTACTATAGCAACAATCTAAATACAACCTAAATACTCATAAGTAAAAAAGAAAAAACCTGGATATTTTATATATATCTTTATTTTATATTTTGTGTGTGTGAAGTGTACATTTTATATATGTGTGCACATATATATATATTCACAATTTACATAATTTAGTATTAATTTAATCTACTCAAAAATACATAAGAATACAAAGGTACTATTATAAGGAGTAAAAATTGGCCAAAGTAACATATGTAGTTCGTGTGTGTGTATGTACACACACACACACACACACACACACACACACACACATACATATACACATATGTAGTTTATATTAAAAATAACTATAAAATTATGTAAATGTATTTTAAAAGCCTTGAAGAAAACAGACAACATGGTTACATGAATTAGGTGTATACATTTTTATTTTTTCCCTTAATATTCTATATTATTTGAATTTTTTACAGCAACCATATATGAATGCTTTATTCCTATTAAAACCTTATAAAAGTAAGTTAAAAAATAAATATAAAAAATAATATTTTGGAGGGGTGTTTATAGCAAGACAATCTCCTTGTTTCATTTTATGTGAATATTGATATCGTCTATTCTAAACACATATATGGTTTAGGAAAAAAAACACACACACACACACACACACACACACAAAGAAAGTACCTTTTCTAGATGATATCATCTGGACAATCCATTGTCAATGTGGGTTCTTTATCTGCTTTCTGGTAGAGATAATGAGGTATACTATCATAGTTCGTTTGCTGTCCCTTTTGCAGGTACTTGTGCCACTCTTGATATAAAGAACCATATAACAAAATAACAAAATCTTTGATCTTGCAATTTTTATTCTACAATCTTGGTATATATTTTACCTTATCATATGGGTAATTTGAAAATGGTCGATAGTTATGCATTTTATATTTGTTGGTGTTGCAGATTGCATCATATACACACGAGATACCACATATATTTATCTATGCACACATAAATATGTACACACGAACATGACTTTAGATGCCTTGAAAGTGTTGTAAAATAAAGAGTTACATTAGAGAAGAATCATATCTTTCATTTTACAAAGGATTTAATTTTATTTTATCATTTAATAGGTGATCATTTATATTCTTGTTACTATGTACATCGTATCTGGTCTATGCTATCTGTGTGACCCTTTTAAATTGTTTCAACCTATAAAAGTGTACTCAGTTTCAGGCATGTTTTGCTCAGTTGCTTAAAACAAATTGCCCGAGAGGATAGAATTAAGACCATAAAGTTAATTCAGATCGTTTGTTGCATGTGCCTTTGAACATGTCCCTAACAGCAGTCACTGAATATGAAGTTCATGCAGTCAAATTGAACACTGAGGACAAATGCTGTGATATTGTAATGTCAACATTCGCTCCTTTTGTGAATTGGGGCTACACATTGGCCTGATATTTATGAAGAAATCTAAATTTGTTCTGAGTATTATCTACAAATAAATCACTATAACTTGAAAATTGTAAGTGTTCAAGGCCTCCGTTAACTTTTGAAAGATACTTTTACCATATTTTTACTACTATTATAAGCAACAAAAATAAAATATAAACCAAAGTAGAACTCACTAAACTTAGTACCTTCAAATTTGTAAGAGTCTTAAAAATTGGTCATATTCAAGGAATTTTTGCTAAATAAATATGAGAAAATAATAGGACATTGCTTTAAAATATATGGCTATAGTCATGTTGGGAATCCAGAAATAAAAGCCATCATTTTCACTATAAATTAGAAATTAATGATAAGAATGACTGTTTATAGGAGGGTGAGATTGGTGTGATTTTTTTTCTTTTCTCTATTTCCTTTTTTTTTCTGAAAAATGTATGCATTATCTTTATAAGAAAGAACAATATACTAAAACTATTTTTAATCACAAATAAACCAAAAACAGGTGTGTCTTTTTTTTAACAAGTAAATATGTCTCTGAAATATTAGTTAAATAACTTTGGAAAATAACAAATTGTATTTCAATTGCAATAGAGACCTATTATACGAGACCCAATTATAATACTTTCTGCAAAGCAAATGTTTTCATAAGAGAGTCATTTTATAATTAAGATACAGTTTTTAATATATTAGAGATAAAAGGAAGTACCAAATGTAATGATCTATTAGAAACATTGGTTCTGATAAATATATTGATGTGCTACCAAAGAAATATATTCCTAAAGTAATATCAAAGTCATAGGAAAGATAAGTTAATGACTGGTTTCATAGAAATTTTGAATTCTATTAGATTTATTTTTATGTTTTAGTAATATATACATAGCTATAAAACAAAATAATAAAACTTCTTATCAAAATTTAATCTTATGGTCTTGTTTGAAACAACCTGTGGACACTTGGCTGTAGTGTAATGAAATTTCATAAATGTTTTAGAGAGGAAACTTCTGGGTATAGAAGTATGACTTAAACCGCCTAAGCAAATTAAAAGCAAACAAACAAACGGGTGAAGTGAAACTGATCATGGACCATTCAGAGCTGGATTTTGCATATATATGTTTAAAGTTTAAGTGTTATGGTAGCCAAAAAGTGCAAATGGAGCACTAGGGGTCTATTTTTATTGCATTATCTCATGGAATTTTTATGTAATTGTAATAGAAAGAATATGATAAAGGGAAACTAAATCAAGTGCCTTTTTATTTCTCTTTCTGTGCTCTGCTTTGTGTGTAACATGTATTTTCCTACACGGTTACTAGTCCACCATCCCCAATTTTGATTTACAATTATTTAGATACTGGCATTTTGTGGATGAATGCTTAAAATTTTTTTTTAATGGTACCAATTCTTAAGACACATTCCACTATGAGATCAATGGGAGTGAAATCCATTATCCTAAAATCAGTCTCCTGGTGAACCAGAAATAGGGCATTAGCATTAGTTCATGTTATCAAACAAAAGCTGACATTTTCAGTCCAATGAAATGTTGCAACAGAAATGTTGATTTGCTAGACATTGCATTTATAATTTTCTGTTTATAATCTATGGTTATAATGTGGTTTTGCCATACAATCATTTGTTCTTTTCCAAATTCAAAATGTTAGTAATCTCAGTAAAATTTTTAAAATGTACATCATTATTTTAGTATGTTGAAATGTTAGTGGTTATTAAATCACATTATCTGACTCTTTACACATTCTCTTAATGAAAAAATTAGAGACTATTGGAGAAAGAGAAAATGCAGTGTTGGTTTAAATCAATTTTGAATAGTCGTTAAAGTGCTGGATTCCAGAGTCAGCATGTGAATTCTAACCCTGGCTCAGCCACTTACTAACTGGTGTTAGACAAATTTCTTAACCTCTCTGTCCCTTTGTTATTTTAATCTGTAACTAGCGTATCATAATGGTACCTATTTTTTAGGATTAATGTAAGAATTAAATATCTGAACACAGATAAATATAGTATGTAACTGGAGTTTGTTATACATTATAAAACTATTAACTTTATTATAATCATCATGATCATTACTATTATTATTATCTAGTTTAACTAAATTATTTTACAAGTGAGCCAGAGTGTGACCTACCAATGTCAAGCACTTAGTAGGTAACTAGGTTTCTGTTGAAGACAAGAGGAGAAGGAAGAGGAAGAAGAGAAACTAACCTCTTTAGGGGTTAGATTCAAACTTTTTTTGATGTCAGACATCAAAGATACTGTGCATTTTTTTTCTGTTGGTTCTTGTTCCATTTTTTGCCTTTAAAGGGATAAAAAAAAACCCACATGTATACATGCTCACCTAGAGTTCTGAGCAAACCTTGATCTTTAGATTTTCCCCCCAAATCCCAATACTCTGAAAAAGGGAATATATCATATAACAATCTCAAAATAAAAAGTCAGAAAGCATTTTCACCAAGAGAGATTAATGGCCTAAGCAGGGAGTGTGTGGGAAGCACGGGTCCTGATATCTAATTAAGAGTCAAATAGGTGACCTTATTCCATCAAATTGTAACTTATTCTTCTGCTTCAATATCATCAAATAAATAAAACATGCTAGCTAAAAACATAAACTTTTATGGGTTCAAATCTTAGCTTCATCATTTATTATATGAAGGATACCAGGCAAGTTACTTAACTTAACTGAGTTTCTTTTTCCTCATGTATAAAATAGTATGGATAACCCAAGTGCCATCCTTATAGATGTATTGTGAGAAGGTACTAAACCAATCCAGGTAAAAGACATAGTACAATGTCTAGCATATGATAACTTCTTAGTATTTAATGCTATTATTGCCACACACTGATGTAAAATGATTATATATTTTAGAATATTATTACATCTAGAAAAACATAGCCATTTTTAAAAAGGTAATCTTTTATTTATTTGAATAGTTCAGCTTCAAAAATTTAAAGAAAATCTTGGCAGATGAAACCATAGAATATCTGTCTGTGTCACTACATTCTTAGAAAAATTTCCCTGGGTATTTAGTTTCAAGGAATATTGCTGAGTTTGCATAACATTGTCCTTTACCACACTTTTGAGAATAATTAAATACAGCTCAGAGACAGGTTCTCTCACCACAGATTTATATTAATACACTAATTAACATAAAATATCTTTAATTTAGTGCTTGCCAAATGACAATAGAGAATCTCTCTATTCCTTATCAATGACTAAATATAAAGTGAAATCTTTTCTGCCTCTCTGGAATCAGTCTTGTACTTTAAAGTAGCTTTACTTGGCCACGTAGAAATCCAAGAATCAGGTGGATAAAATTTTGTCAATTTCTCCCAGAGAAGGAATGACTTTTTTTTCCTCATGTATTGGCTATGTTTTCCTGTTTATTCCTTGGTGTCCCTGATCTCTAGCCCCTTCCTCTCATAATATCGCTTGAAGAGCTTTTCACCAAACAGGTGTCAGACTCCTTCTTTTGTGGCACCTCCAACAGAACTTGCTTGTGAGTTTTCTTTTTCTCCAACATATGCAAATTAATTGGTAGCAAAGTATTGTCTAGAGCTGTTTGGGATTTAACTGTTGAAATTCTACTCCCTTGGTCAATGGATACTCTGTCACAAATATAAACAAAAATATAAATTGTGGTTAAAAATGCTGGCAGGGTAAATATAGTAACTGGGATAAACTCTGACTTTGGAATCAAGAAATTGGAGTTTAATTCTGCAACCATCATTTACTTTCTCTGTCATCTTTGGTAAATAATTTAATCTCACTGAGGTTTAATTTCCTCACAGGCTAAATGTGATAATATTTACTCAAATACTTATAGGCAAGGATTCCCAAGGGTGGTTTGGGGACCTTGGCAGATCTCAGAGACCTTCACAGGGTCTATGAGGTCAAAACTATTTTCACAGTAATACTAAGACAGTATCCGCCCATTCCACTCCTATTCTCTCACAGATGTACAGTGGAATTCTCCAGTGGCTCTGTGACATATGCCATCACAACAGACTGAATGTAGAAGAAATATGAGAACTCAATTCTATTTAGCCAGAAATTAAAGATATTTGTAAATATGTAAACCAATGTCATTACTTTTTTTAAAAAAATGTTATACTAACTTGTAATGAGTTTATGATTTTTTTTCAAATGGATTAAATATTTTAAGCATTTACCAATTTATATTTCTAATATGATAAATATTGATAATTATTTAGCATTTAACTTGGAATTTATTTATTTGTCCTTTCAGTCAACATACATACATCGATTATGTACTGTTTGCCAGGCACTGAGATAATTTCTGACATTTAGTGATGCACAAAACCTAACTCCTGCCCTTATAAACCTCACATTTAAGCTAAAAGTAACAACAAATGAAAATGAGCATTACTAAAGGTAAGCTATAGATTCTCTAATGTGCTGCTAAACTAAAAAATAGAAGACATAACTTTTTATCAAATTACATCTCTAGAAACCATGAATATCATGAAAAAACTATTATGGAGTAGAGAGAATGGGATTAGGTGAGGAAAAACAGGATGATGGCAAGCCAGCAAATGATGTATTTTTGAAAAGCATGAACACATGAACTGCAACTATGACTACACATATTATCCAGGTGTGGTCCTGCTTATAGTGCTTGGCAGAATTACCAATAGACCCGAAGTAAAAAGTTTTCAGAGGATTCTAATTTAAATAGAACAGCTACTCTATGTAGGGGAAAGTATAAATAACGAAAAGTATAAATAACAGCTGGCAACATTTATGTGTCTCAAAAATCTAGTGTTCTGCTTTTGAATATAGGTTAAAGTAAATATGATATGCCAGTGCTTTTTCTTTTAGTTTTGTAGTGCTAGAATTCAGTAGAAACAGTGGTGTGATTTTGTGCCCAACAAAAGGTAGTCACTCTCAGTTTATTGATTTGATAAAATTACCATAAACTACTGGAAAAATGTTACTCCAGAAGCATTTTATAGGTTCAGCCTATTTGTATAACAATTTTTATAAGTCCACCCTTATCCTGTTACTAGGAAGTCTATCACACTTTGTATACCTTACTTAGTGATATCATCTTACCAGCTCTTTTAAAACAGAATGATAGTGCAACCTGAAAAACCCTTGAAAATTTCATGAATATTCTCCTTTTACTTACAATGACCAATATTCCTGAAACAACAAACTCTAATCCATAAAAGAATGTGAATCAACACACAGACCACTTATTATTCAGAATATGCAACTTCAAGTTCTCTATCTTATATTTTTCAGGCATATTTATGTTTTGTAGCCTATAAAATATGTGATCCTTAATGATTTATGTATTTTGCTTACCAGTGTTTAGTAGGCATAGTTTTAAAGATCTCAAGTTACTTTAGTGGAACATCCTTAATTTTGATAATTTCCTAATTAAGAAAGAACATCTAGCAACCTGTGAGCTTACCTGTAGAATCTGTGTTCTTTTTTGCATATTATAACACTCTATTTCAGAAAGCCTAGTCGACAATCATGCTGGCATAAAAAATTCTCAGCTTTGAAAGGAAATTCAACATCTCTTTAGCTTAACAACTCACATTTTGCATGATACCATCTCTCATTGAATGCTTTTGATGACAATGAATTCCTTAACCTCTAAGACCTCAAATTCCATCTTGAAATGTCTCTGGCTTTCACACACAATTTACAAACTCAGCTGTTGGCATTTTCTCTCTAACCACGGTGAACAGTTGTTCCTTTTCTTTGTCTTTTTATCATGCCATTTTATCACTTCCTAAAAAAAGCAGTACAGAAATTCTGGTTATTTTTTGATAATGAAGACCAATACATTTTTCTCTGACATTTTTTGTTGTTCTTTTGTTGGTAAATAAACTTTAATGTTTAGCTTTCTTGATTCTTGCCATTTTTATAAATCCACACTAGTCCTTTGTAGTAGTCTATAATCAGATGCATGTATTATCAAAATTTGTCATTAAAAAAAATCATTGTCCCACATCTTTATCCATTCATTTGTTGATAGACATATAGGTTGTTTCCACATCTTGGCTATTGTAAAAAATGTTGCAGTGAACATAGGGGTGCATATGTCTTTTTGAATTTGTGTTTTCATATTCTTTAGATAAATACCCAAATGTGGAATAGCTGGGTCATATGGTAGTTCTATTCTTACTTTTATGAGGAACCTCCATACTATTTTCTGTAGTGGCTGGTATTCAGCTATAAAAAAAGGTGAAATATTACCATTTGCAAGAATATGGATGGCCCTTGAAAGTATTATGCTAAGTGAAATAAGTCAGATGAAAAAAGACAAAAACTGTATAATTTCACTCATGTGGAATATAAAATATAAAAGAAACAAACAAGCAAATAAAACAAAACAACAAACTCGTAGATATAGACAACAAATTGATGGTTATCAGCAAAGAAGAGGGCAGGGAAGTACAAAATAGGTAAAAGGGGTCAAATGTATGGTGATGGATGGAAACTAGATTTTTGGTGGTGAGTATGCTATAGTATATACAGATAATGAATTATGATGTATACCTGAAACTCATATAATGTTATTAACCAATGTTACCTCAATTAAAAATAAATCAGTGACCCTAGGAAATGTCTCTGAGTAGCTCTGCTGCATATTTTTTTAAAAGTTATCTCTTCTCTTTGTTTTACTTGAGATATGGGTGATATTGTATTTAGTGTGTTTTTTTCTTTTAGTCTCATATAATAGAAGCAGACCTAGGACTTTTCAAGGAATCTGTCTCTTACTAATCAAAGCTCATACTTTTATCTGCTCATATATCTGCTTCTCTTGTCTTCTCTTATAAAGAAGGTTCCTTCTGTATTCTAACAAAATTTATTAGCTTAAATAATAATTTCCAATGCAAACTTTTTTCTTATTTATAAGCAAAAAAAAGTATTGAAATATATATTTCATGATTATGACCTAATTTAGCTTAGATTCTCTAACATACTAACTTAATTTATTTTCCTGCTATTTAAGAGTCACTGGAATTGAATCTTATGTCTGATTACTCAAGAGTGCTGCATTGGAGCATATAACATAACCTTTGCTAATTGGCTTTAAATACAATTAAATTCTATCTGAGGATCATAATAAAAAATATCAAGTAAGGGAATATTTTTAAAGTTATGTATTCAGTATGTTATTTCCATAGTGCAGCTGATTTTTCTGTTTGTTTGTTTAATCAAATACTTTTCTCAGATTAAAAAAAATGCCAATAGAGTGATAACTGCCCTTTTTCTTGGATAAGTCAGTTTTTATTTATTCTTCTACCACTTTCTCCTGCATGAACTATAACAAATCATTTTAGAATGTGGTTACTGCTAAGGTAATATTTAAATGATCAATTATGTACTATTTACTTTTTTATCTGTAGATATCAATCCCTCAATACTTTTATTTAATATACAAAGTAATTTATTTGCCTTAAACTAAGAAATTAATGAAAAATAATAGTTCCTTTTTATAATGCAACATAGATATATTAAAAATTAATTTAATGAGTCTTTTAGTGAGTATTCTTTGATTATTTAATGATTTAGTGAGTTATAAATAATTACTTAATTTAGAAAGTATGTTAACAAGGTTACAGCAATATATTAACCTCTATCTGTTCTTCTGTGTGATTGCTGATACTCAACTATTTGTTGTAACTCCAATTTTGTTAGATTATTAGCAGAGCGGTGATTGAAAATGACTGTATATGCCATTTTTCCTATAGCTACATGAAATAATTGCTTTCCCTATACTTTCCAGAGAGAATTTAATGTGCTTTTTGATTATCATCTGACAATCCAAATATAGAACTGCTATTTCTCTTTGATCTTTTAAACAATTTCTTCTTCCTGCTTTACACAGTATTATAGTCCACCTCAAAAATCTTTAAACATAGAACAGGTGTTACCTGTAATTGTGTATATAGCAAACACAGCAGCCTTTACTCCTTTCAAGTTCAAGGACAGGAAAATCGTTTGTTATCTATCCACCAACAAATATCCACTCATGTGCCTCCCCATCCCCAACATTTTCAGGCAATTAAGGGAGTCGAATAATCTTTCTTTCCTTTTGTGGTTTAGACAGAAGCATAGTATATGTCATAATCTGAAAGGCTCTGGGCAAGGATTGCCGAGAGAGAGAGAGAGAGAGAGAGAGAGAGAGAGAGAGAGAGAGAGAGAGAGAGAAATAAGAAGAGAAGGAAGAGGAGAAGAAGGCAAAGAGAGGAGAGAGAAGAAGGGTCTGTCTGACTAGGAGGACATTAAGAGAAATTAGTTCCCTTTTTTTCATATAACATGACCATTTCTGTAAGTAATGCTCTGGACTACAGTGGCCAGCTTCTGAAATAACTGAGCCAAAATGCTCAGGTGACAGAGAAAAAGACATAACCTCCATTCTTGGTGACATTATTGTCACAACTACCATCTCTGAAGCTGCTCTACTGTATTACTATTTTGTGAAAAACATAAATCACCTCATTGTTTTAAAACACATATTTTGATTCAGGTCTTTGATACAGAGTAACATCCACATCTTCTCATCTTATAAATAAAGCTCTTAATTTCTCTAACTCTATTCATTTACCTATGATAAGAGCTTCCATTTAGTTTAAATTTCTTTTCTTTAAACATCTTTCTTTTAAACTTAAATAATTTCACTTTTATTTCCTTCTCTCCCTGCTGCAAGTGGAGATGAGAGGCACTAAAAAGTAAAAGGATGATAAATTGAAAGGAGAAATTTGTGGTGATTGTAACACTTTATTTCAATTATATTTAACAGTGTTGACTCTGTGAAGAACATTATAGAAACCAAGACATAAAAAGCAATGATTTATTATCATTTTCATAAGTAGAAAATATGCTAAGTACAGATCATACTAAATACACATTATCTTCTAGAAATGGGTATATAACTTCCCAGAACTTTATTTAATAAAAAGTACAACATTAAAAAATTTTTTGAACATTTTTATAACCCACAAACTCAGTGATGCAAAAAATATTGCTGTTCATATTTTTTCTGAAGACCAAACTTAATCTCTATCTCGGGCCTCATTCTATTTGATAACATAAAACTTTCTAATTTCTTCTCAGAAAATTCACTTCCAAGGAAATTCTTTGAGGATACAGTTTATTTTAGGGATAAGCTTAGTCATATTCAGGCTTTTTTTTCCTTCACCTTATTTCCCTTCTATGGTAGAGGCTGTCTTTCTGTGTTTTTATGGCATTGTGATATTCTATAAAGGAATGTATCCACACTAATTCTGTGGTGATATCTTATGAGAAATAAAAATAAACCATCATCGACTCTCGTTGTTGGCACCTCTTCACATTGGCTGTTGTCAATATCTCCATCATCCTCTTGCTCTCTTGGTGAAGCTCAGCTGCATTTTCTTAACATGATTTTCCAATCCATTTGCACCTCTGGCTTACCATCAGTTCCTCTGATACTTTTCTAATGGCCCAAGGGACAGTTTATTGCCTTTGCTTCAAGCAAAATATCAACAAGAGCTCCCTGTTTCTAACATCTCATACAGTGGTCTCATTCCAAACCAGTACTCAAGACAGATAAATGAGACTTTCTCTTGTTCATTTTGAGATCCAATATAATGTTTTAAGAAAGAAAGAGATATTTAATGTGCTAATAGATGTTTAGAAAAATTGAAAGAAAAGTAAATATGGCATAGGAGGTGAGTTGGATAGCCTTATTTATCATGGGCATATTAAAATAGCTAAGCATAAAATTTCAATACATTAACTTCTAGAAGCATCCACTTGAAACATAATGCATGCTTCCTAAGAACTAGATCTGCCAACAATAGTTTAAGTAGAAATTTTTCATCCCTCTTTTCCTACTGCCATACTCCAATCTTCATCAGCAACTTTCCCAATCACTCACACAAATATATCTTTAAGATGCTTTCCAATACAAACAAATCTTCATGACGAAGCCCTGCTTATGTGGCAAGTAAAACCTGGCTCTATCATGATTATTCTCACTTGACATCTAAGAGGGATTCAAATTTTCAGTTTTTACATGGTAAATAGATCTCAGTCCTCTATTTAGTATTCCTTAGTTTATGTTATGAACTAGATGATGTTTATGTTATGAACTAGATTCTAAACTATTTTTAAAGTAAAAAATTAGAATTTTAGGAATGGTTTAAATTCCACCTCTTATCTGAATGAGGAATAATTTTTATTATATTCCTAAAGATTATTAGTCATGCTTCTAGAATACTTCCAGTCAAATTCCCTCTTATAGTCCTGTAGTCTCTTAAAAATCACAATATTTTTTTTTAATCTCAGAAAAAAATATAAAAGAGGATATTACTGGTAATTCCAGTTACACAGTAACAATCTGTGTAAACTTTTCACAGAAGGATATAATTCTTATTATAACAAAGAGAACTTTGCAAATATACAGAGTCCTGAAAAAAAATTTGTTCAAATATTGACTAGCTATATCTTTATTGTTACAATGAATAAGATTTGAATTCACCTTAAAAGAGATAATGGAGCTGAACTTGGACATCTTTACTCCAATCATTTCTGCCTCAGGGGAGAAAAGTTTAGAGAACAAAATAGTTCTCTTCTCTATGAGGCTGATGTTTGATTTGAGGTAAAACCTGAATCTATCTGGTCATCT
Organism: Macroglossus sobrinus; assembly: GCA_004027375.1. NCBI lineage: Eukaryota > Metazoa > Chordata > Mammalia > Chiroptera > Pteropodidae > Macroglossus > Macroglossus sobrinus. Next base: position 437,866 of record PVKZ01000675.1, on the reverse strand, counting down.
ATAGCTAATGTTAGTATGGTGATATTTGAACTTTGAATAATAGTATTCTGATTAGAGCAGCTGACTTCCCTCTTAGCCTCTCCGTATCCTGAAATTTCTACCTTGCTCTTGCTCATAAACAAATGAAATTGGTCCTCAGTTACCAAAGCTATTCCTGATGTTGGCAAACATCTAGTATACTTGATTTCTGAGCACATTTTATTATTAGAGTCCAAAATATTGAGTACTTGTATCATCTGATATATATTTCCATATGATACTTACATGCATGGGTTTGCCTGTATTCTACTCTCTAGAGAAACAGAGGAAACACACATATATACACACACACTTTTTTCTACATAAGTCTATTTCTGGAAAACTCTATGCCTCCTGGCTACCCTCCAAGTATTTTCCTTTGCTAGAGTGCCATCTTTTTTTTTTTTTTTTGTCCTTTAATCAGTTCTCATCTAAAAAATTTGCAGGCTACTTACCATTTTCAGTACTCATCCTGTTGTTGTTCACACCCCAGGAAATACTCTAAGTATGGTTTAATATATTGACATCAAATTAGTTAGATCTATTCTTTAAATACAAATAAGCCTTTCAAAATATAAACAAGTTTGTCAGAAAGCTTTTCACCTTTTTTCTTTCCATATCAAACGAAAAATACACTTAAATGTCTTTGCACCTGCATGAGTAATTGATTGCCACAATAATGCTGAGTAACAAACCACTACACAACCTCATCAGCATAGAATAATAAGCATTGATTGTTTGCACATTTGGAGTCAGCTAGGGGATTGGTAAGATGTTTACACTGATCAAAGCTGGGCTTGATCAAAATTCTAGAGGTTGGCTGTCTATTGGCTGATTTAGGTTGTCTTTGGGGTGATAAGAATGGTCAGCTTTATTCCCTAATTTATTTTCTTTTGAGATAACTTAGAACTTGTTTTGGCTCCCCCTGGCAAACACAGAAGGGCATAAGAAGGTGAGTGCAAATATTAAAACATTTTTTAAACCTCTGTATATACAATTACTAACATCTCACTGTCTAAAGGACTAGACTCAGAATGGCAGGACATTACAAAATTATGTAGTGTTGGAAGAGGATGCAGAGAGGCATGAAAATTTGGGGTCAGTTTTGCAATCTCTATATACTTGCTTAGGGTAGATAGCATTAAAAGAGAACCAGTGAATTCAGCTCTATACCAGAAATTCTGGAGAGTTTAAAAGAAGAAAAAAACATGATTTCTACTACAAATGAGCTCATATTTATATTTATGTGATGTTAAAATTCAAAAAATGGTTATTGACTACTTTCATAAGCCAATGACAGTACATACCTATTGATTGTTGACCTACATTTCAGCTTGGTTACAATTTTGCGATAAGGCATTATGAGGAAGCAAGTAGAATTCAAAGCTCCCAGGTAATCAGTTAAACACAGAGATAAAAAAACTAAAGATAGGTATAAACTTTTGCCATAAGAATTAATGAACCTGAAATTGTATTAAATATCTTTAGAGTAATTCTTAATCTGCTTCTGGTTTTCTAGCTTTTTAGAATCTTTCTGAGATAAATCTAGAAACATGACAAACACCCCCCACCCACTTTATCTCTCTTTTCTTTCTCTCTACTTGTGGGTCAGGGAGAAAGAGTTAGTCAGCATTCCACAAAAGCAATGAACAAGCTGACTTCTAAGCCAAAAAAAAACAAAAAGCAAAAAAAAAAAAAAAAAAAAAAACCCAGTTTATACCTCAGTGTTCCAGGAATCTCAGTGACAGTTGTTATCAGTCCAGTCTCCTAAAATTGAGGTATGCATCTAAGTTTCACCACTAGTCTCAAATTAGAAGTAAATATTTCATCTTTTATTCTCACGTTAGTAGCAAGCCAAATGTTTACCAAATATACCAAATGTTTCATCCCAAAGGAAAACATATTTATGTATATTTAGAACCAATTTAAGTTCTCTCTACAGAAAGAATGCGTTTTCCTAAATGAGAGACACACATTTTTGGATGCAATGAGGATGACCTCAAAATATATGAAATATAAATTCTTCTTTGAATGCAGTATTTGAAAGAGAGTGGATTGAAAAGAGTGAAAATAGATGTTAAGCAGTCAAATAAGGATTATAAATAAAAATTCTTAGAAATAATGTTTTTGAATGGTGTTTTTATGTCAATTTTATGTGGACTTTATCTTTTTTACCTAATATACACATTGTAAATATTATCCTCTAGGTAGATATTGCCTTTTTATTTTCTTAAAAGTATCTTTTAGAGAACAGATTTTTTTTTAAAAGTTTAATTTTTTATTTGCTCATTTTCTTCTTTTCTTTCTTCTTTCTTTCTTTCTTTCTTTCTTTCTTTCTTTCTTTCTTTCTTTCTTTCTTTCTTTCTTTCTTTCTTTCTTTTTTATTCTTTCTTTTTCTTTTTTCTTTTTTTGAGTCCTGCTAAATCTTTGCTTATCCCAAGGTTGAAAATATTATTTCTATGTTTTTTTCTCCCATGGAAGTTTTATAGTTTTTATCTTTATGTTTTAGTTTATGATCTCTTTTGACATTACTTTTATGTTTGGTTTGAAGTAATGGTTACAGTTCATTTTTTTCCCATATGGATATCTGGCATCATTTGTTGAAAAGACAATATCTCCTGATTAAATTACTTTGGCACCTTTATCAAAAATCACTTGACTTTATATGTGTAAAATATATTTAGATAATCTATTCTATTCCACTGTATATATATTTTTTTGTTTTTCTTTGCAAATAGTCTTTACTCATACAGCTTTAAAGAAAAAAATTAGAAAAAGGTAGTATAAACCCTTCTAGCAAGTTTTTTTTTTAATTTTTAAAATTCTTGGCTACTTTAGCTTCTTTGAATTTCTATATAAATTTTAAAATCAATTTTCAATATCAGTGTAAAGATTGCTGGGACTGCCATTCAAGATAAGTACAGAGAGTAACAGAATACTCTATTCTCTCACATAAAACAACCAAAGAATAAAGAAAATATATGAAACAATAATTTGAAAGATGCTGACTGTTAGACAATGAAGAATAGTGATCCTGAAGAGATGGGAAACAAATTAGAGGAACCCTAATATTGCTTCAGGTTATAGTCTGAAACAAATTTTTGGGAAATGGTGTATGGAGGGGAGCATAAATGGAAAGCAGTGGGCTCCCTGAGTTGAGGACATGAGGCTAAGAGTTTGGGAAGAGCAAGGTGACTAGAATTTACAAGACAGTATTGAAGAAGAGGAAGCTACACTAAGAGAAAGTTTTGGAAATTTAGAAGTGGTCTCCCTTGAGTACTCAGCTCAGTAGTGATTAGTTTATTTGTTGAGAGAACTAATTGACCTTGGCAAAAGAACCACTTGAAGCATTAGAAGTAACAGAGCCTAGCACTCTCACAGGGCCGAGAATAGTGCCTCAACACCAGCCAGACCGAAAAAATAGGTTTCATGAGGATTTAGGTAGAATATATGAAATTGTCTTGCTTCAAGACTGAGCATTGCTTCACTTCCACCGAACAGAGCTAAATTCAGGACATACAGTAGTAAATAGATTGTTTCTATGTAACTTATTTTTGCCCCTGAATAACACTCAAGAAAACTTTTTGGAAAACAAAGTTATTCAGTACACAGTAGACAATTCACAATATCAAATATCTTATCAAAATTGACAAGGCACATGAAAAGCAGGAAAAATGTTCTTCATAATGTGGAGAGAAAAGGCAGTCAAAACACCTAAAACTGATAACTGTTTGAGAATTATCAGGCAGTGACCTTGAAACCATTATTATGAATGCAGTCCAAGTATTCAACAAGATATGATGAGATAAATGAGATATAAAGATCAAATCGAACTGATTTCAGACAAAAAACACAAGCAGATCAACATGTTTAAAGTATTAGACATACTATTTACATAGAATTTTATACCAAACACAAATGTATTTTATAAATAAGGCGAAATACTCTTTTGGACATACAAAAGCTGAAAAAAATGTGGCACTGGCATATCCATATTAAAATAAATATTTAAGGAAGTTTTTCAGGAGTAAAGAAAATTATGCCACATAAAAGTATGGATCTATACAAAGAATGAAGAGCATCATAAATGCTAATGATATGGATGGGTATATAATTTTATTATTTTCATTTGAATCTCATTAAAAAATAATTGGCCATTTAAACAAAATAATAATAATGAATTTGGGCTTATAACATGTGTAAAAGTAAAATGTATAATAACAATAAGAAACAAAGTAAAATAGAGAAATTACATAATGGAGAAATAGTATAGAGTATATTATTTCTGTTCTTATTCATGAAGAGGTATAATATCCCTTGAAGGTAAATTGTGATACATTAAAGATGTATAGTATTGATTCCAAAGTAACCAATAAAATAATGCACCCACAGAGATTTAGTAAGCCAACTGTGGAGATAAATAAAAACAACAGAAGAAGATAGTTAATGCAAGATAAACCAAAATAATAATAATAATTTTTTAAAAAAGTAAAATGGATGGGTCAAAAAAATGGGATAAATAGAAAATATGTAGCAAGATATTAGATATATACCTCGCTATATCAATAATCAAGCTAAATGTAAATGGCCTAAATATAAAATTCAAAAGGCAGAGCTTGTTAGATTGGATAAACAAGTATTACACAACTCTATACTGCCTACAAAAAATGAATTTCAAATATAATATACATTTAGGTTAATAAAAGGATAAAAGCAATATAGCATGTTAAAACAATTACAATATATATTTTGGTGCTATATGCTTATTCATGTGCCTCTAATGATATAAAATCTTTGAAGGATAACATGTTTGGAGAAGTTGGTAGGGTGAAGAGTGTATTGAATGTGAAAAAAATGGTACGTAGAGGGTTAGAGAGAGCTGATATAAAAAACTGATTACAGAAGGAATATATTTTACTTTTAATGACATTGATACATTACTACATGTATCAATTATTTTATCTAAAATTTAGCAATGTAAAACAGACCATTTGAAATTTAAATAACTACCTTTGAATAAAATTGAATTTTCATACCTGTCCTCTTTAGATTCTTCAAAGAAAAGAAAAGTTGAAAGTGTACATGCTTTACTCCCTTTGCTCATTAATGTTTAAAATTCTATCTTTGAAATACCTGCCTTACAATGATGTTTCACCTGATTGGCTATGGCAGACACATTGTACTCATGTCACTAAACATGATGTTTCAGAGAGTTGATTAATTTTGAATACTTGGTTAGAGATGAGAAAATATTGGTAGGGTGATTTCAGGGTAAAGAATTGATGTGGAATTAATAATATAATCTATGTGTTCAGGCAAAAGTTGCCTATGTGCAGCCTTTATGTTAATTATAGAATAGCTAGAGTGATTTGCCAAAAAGGTATATTGGTACAGTAGCTAAATTGTTTCAGGCAGCAAAGACATAATAATTCATGTTCCATTTATTTTCTCCAAGCTGAAAAAAATTTTCTTATAAGCCATTATTTAAACAGTATGGGAAATAGTACTTTACACAGGCATTTTATAATTCTAGTTATATCAATAACATTTCTTTTTAAATAATAAAACAAAAAATACAGTAACATTTTATAGCTTTTAAAATATTCTTTTCAAGTATATAGCTTGCTTGTATAATCATCAGTATTACTTCATAGTATTAAATTTATTTGGTATTCCATTTGTATCTTAAAATATGGAGCTTTCCTTTGGATGCCTGTTAAATATGTCATGATTGAAGACCAAATTTGTTATTAGGAACTGGGAAGTTGCTTTGGATTACAGAGAACCACACTGTTTAAAAAAAGGGGGGGGCAAAAAATAATGGGGGAATGGAGGTAAGGGAAGAGAACAGAAGTGTTAATTGAAAGTGAACAGGAGATGAAAGAAAAAAATATGACTTAGTATGTTAGTTCCTTTCCACTCTAAGATTTCCTTTTTTATTTCCATTCATATCTATCCTTTGTTTTATTCTTTATTCTTTAGTATCTATAACCTAGGATTGGAGCTGGATATCCTCAGTTTAGTAGACTCAGAAATCTTGTGGCTATGACTCTAAGGTTTATACTCACTCATATTGCATCAATTTTCCCTAAACTTTCAGAAAGAAAAGACTTAACTCCCTTCACTGAGGAATTTGTCTTGTTTATTGAGAAAAAATGCAAATATATTTATAGAATTTTAAATAAGACTTAGTATTAAATATCAACAATATGGACTTCATGAAATATTGTAAACATAGCCTAAAATACAGTCATATGTTATTAAAAATAATACCCTGATGTGAGATAGCTAGTCAGAACATCTGATCCAAAAGCTTTACCAAGCTTAGACATGTTTACCACACACCTACATCATTATTTTCTATTTATTGTCAATGCTTTTCAGCCAGAGACTACCAGGAACACTCCTAGAGTTAAGCAAGTTGGGTTTATCACTCTGTAGTTAGTGAGAATTTTCTCCAGGGGACAATCATGGGACATTTCAGTAAGAGGATGTTAACAAAGGACTTATTGTAGGATTTAGGCCTTGATGGGGTGATTGTTTTGGACAGTCCAGTGAAGCAGGGGCTCACTTTTTCTGAACCTTTCAGAAAACAGGAGAATTTTATGATAGAACCTTTCAATAGATCTTATCCATAGGTTGAGCAGAGTAGCCCAAAGCTGTACTTGATAAATAGGCAGCAATCATATTAGCCTACGGTGGAGATGTCTGGGATTTTGTGCCTTGAACAACATTCATGTTTTGTCTGTGTTTAGACAAAATAATGAAATTGTCTTGATCTATCAAGTTCATAGTGACTTTGTCTGATGTATTGTGTAAAAATTTTATGTTCAACAGAGGAACACCAAGACCTAGTTGTGATGGTAGGTCAGAGAGTGAATATCAGGGGTTGTTTTTCTTTCTCATTATAAATGTAGAGTCTGTTTCTTAGTGATCTGGAACTTCAATATTTTTTTCCTTTATAACAATGGCAAAGACACTTTTATCTTACTATTGGCACTGACTTTTATTTTATTGAAAAAAATAATAACTATAGTAAATAGTTAACATTTAAGTGTCTATTGTATTCTATGTACTCTGCTGCATTGTCTATTCAATCCCCAAATAATTCTTTTAATAAAGAATTCTTTTAAGCTTAAAGAGTTTGAGCTTTGGAGAGGTTCAGTCAATATTCCAGGGTAGTACAGATAGTAAGGGCTAAACTCAGGATTCTAACCTAGGGATTTCCTTCTTAGAGTTCCTACTCTTTCATTATCCTTGAACCATTATATTTGTTTTCTGTTCCCAGCTATTGGTGCTAAATTTATGGCTAATAGCTTACCTAATTGCCATATTCAATGGTCTCTTTTCAAATGTAGTATTACCTGACTGCTCTACATGTTTCAAACAGTACTGGGTTTTCAAATCTCTCATTTTTTTCTGGCCAATATGATCTAAGTTAATTTCCTCCTCTTTCTATTTTTATTTTCACAACTTATTTTCTTAATGTTTCAGTTCTGTTGAGTTATTTCTCCATCCTAAGTGTTGGGGAAGGTCACGAAGAAGACTTGACAGCTGGTTGACCCATGAGCTGGGCTCAGGCAACTGGAGGCTCTCCACTCCCTCCCCTGCGCTTGGAATGTATCTTCTGCTTGCTTTTCCTGGGTTAGAAACTGTCCAAGGACACAGCCTTGAGATAGTAACCTGGACTGGGTATGTTAAAGTCCCTGTGTGTGTAACAGCCTAATTAAGAATCCTTAGTGGTTGTGACTGAACTCAGTTAAGGCCTCTATATAAACTTTTAAGATTCTGGCAGACAGGTGTGGAAAACTACACGTCTTGCAGCCACCTAACACAAGCCTTGTAAGTTCTCTTGCCTATTAAACTTGCATCCTACCAGTCTGGAGTGGTCTAATTTTTTCTTCTGTCTCCCTATCCCTTCTTAGATGGACCAGTTTCTGATTTCACCTGCAAATCTCCCGGGGAGGTTGCAAACTAACACAATTCCTTTTTATTCTCTCTTCCTACATAATTTTGCTCTACAATTTTAATTACTATTTATCTTTCCAGTTCCTTTTTATCAGCTCTGATATTTCATCAAGTTCTACTTCTCTCTATATTTTCTATCTTACCACAAAATTTCTTTTATTTCTATCTCCCAATTACACTTAAATATGTCTACATAGTTGTGTAAAACATACACTTAGAGCAATTTTCATTCTATCTTATTCCTAATATTCAATTGGTCATCAAAATTTATTATTTTTAACTCTTATATACTCCTTTTCATTATTGGATACTTACAAGAGCCTCCTTTCAGATTGTCATTCCTTTAGTAAAATTAGTCCTTTTCATTGCATTTAAAGCAGAGATCTAATAATTTAGGTTTGTTCACACTGAAGTCTAATTCTTGTCTAGCTTTGTAATATTCTTAATCATTTGATATTAACTTGACATTCAAATTCATTTTCACTACTTTTTCCTCAAACTGCATCGTCTGCAAAACTGTATGATTGAATACACCAAGCCCTTTAATTTCTTCTTTACTATTCCTACTGTGTTGATTCCTCTATCTTAATTTCACCTTTTAGAAAATTTCTACTCCTCTTAAAAATCAAGATTTACTGTATGTTTCCAATTTTCTGACATTGCACAAAACCTTTTACATGTATATGCTCATCTAATCTTCAAAACAGCCTTGTAAGGAAAACTCTTTTGCTTTCCTATTTTACAGTGTGCATAAATGCCTTGTTTGTGAATGTACAACAATCAGATAATGAAGCTGGCATTTGAATCCATACTTTTGACTACAACCTGTATGTAGTGTTCACTTCAGGAGCCAGCTCATGTAGCTTCTCCTCTGTGATTTTTTTTAATATTCTCCACCTGTGCTTACAGTAATAATTATTACTTCCCTTTGACCAGAGTATACATATAGGCATCTACTGTAGAATTCAAATTCTTGAGTTGTGGTCAAAACTTTCATATAACTACTATGTTTATTGAATTTGAACCCCTTGATGGCAGCCACTGTATCTTATTCATATTCAAATCTAATATTAGCACATGGTAGATGGTAAGTCTTAGCAAATAAATATTAAATAAAGAGATGACCTATAATAAAAGTACAATACTTCGCTTAACACATGACAGTTATTATGTATTCTAGTTTGAAAACAAAATGTTAAAATATTAGCAAAAAAATTTTTCTTACATAAATTATATGAGCCCTTTGAAAACTTTTTCCAATATTCCATCTTCTTCCCTCAAATCCAAGAATAACATTCATGTAAAATGGAGAATAATAGGGCCTTAAGAATTTCTAGAATTCATTAATATCACTCTTTTCACTAGTTTTAAAATGATGAGTTATACTGTTTTTAAATTTCCTTTGCACATTAATTTTCTTGACAAATAATGTGAAATTTGTGAAAAAAGTTATACAAAAAATACAAAGTTACAACATCAAAAGTTGCTTTGAAATAGCCATGAGCAGATAGACAACCAATTATATTCTTATATTTCTTATCTACTGACCAGTGTACACTACTGCGTATGGAGAGAATTAACCATGACATAGAAATATCACTCTTTTCAGTAACTCTTTTCAAAGCCTTAGACATTTTTAGACTCTAATCACTTGGAAGATGGAAAACCAATTTTTCCTTGAGTTAACAGGAAAGTAACTTCTATAACAGGTTCAGGAATCAATACAGAAGTTATCATATAGTATACAAAGTTTATCTCCACTCACTTCAAAAAATATCATTTTTTGTTTGTATGGTATTGAGTAGTAAAAAAAAAGTCAAGGAATGACAGCTTCCAAAAACGATCTTATATGATTAAAAATATTCTAAATTGGAGGTTCTGCAATCTGGTTTACAACAAATTATCTAGGAAGGTTTAAAAATGCATAATCTGGGGGTTCTTCCTGTACTAATGAATGAGAATTATCAAAGAGAGCATCCAGGAAATGTATGTAATTTTCTCCACCTTAGTATTCTGAGCTCTTATACACTAATGTCCTTTGAGTACTGTAATTCATTTGGGACAGAAAACAAATGAGAAGTCAAAGGTACAATTACAATGATAGTCAAATATACTGTACTTCTTAGTATGGAGAATATCTTGATGTATTTGAAAGAAATAAATATTAAACCTACTTAATACTTTTAAATTCTTAGCCACAAAAGGTGTATTTGTCCTATTCTCTGTCTGCCTGAAACTGTGAATTTGTGCTAAACCTGTTTCATCATCTCCTACCTGAGCGGGTTTATGAAACAAGTTAAGTGGGCATATTTTCTTGGGTATTCTAACTCCACACAGTTGTTAAGACATGAAGAAAATTTATCAGTATTCTTTTTAGAACAGTTCTGGGTGTGTTTGGAAGTGGTGTTTTGATAAATTTCCTGCAGGTGTTGTTGGAGGTGAGGATTAGACAGATAGTATAATATATTTATAGGTTAAATATGGCTTAATAACAATTCCTTTGACAAATTCCAAAATAGTCACATCTATTATTGCTTCTGAATAATAGTTCTATATGCAAAAATATCAATAAAAGCTATAAGTTAGAATATAGGATAATTAAGATAGAGTCTATGAAATACTCTTTTCATTATCTGGAGGGTATTTCAAATATCTAAAGTATATGGATTTTTAAACATTAGTCAGTTATGAATTATGTATGCTTATTTATTCAGTTTACAGGGTGTCTATAAAATAATGTGTCTGATTTCGTTGGAGTAAAATTGTTATAAATTCCAAGAATTTATAAGTACAACTAATCATTAAAATTACAGATCAGTACTCCTTTATTATTTTCTTTTATCATTATTCCAGGATCATTACTCTTTTTACATTCTTGAAAAGGATGGGAGAAACTCAGCCCTTGTTGAAAAAATAGTACAGAAAGATAATGAGGCTAATTGCTTTATGAGACCCTCACTATAATTTGGAAATGACTGCAGTACTTAGAAGATCTAGATTAAATTCATGCATTTACTCATAAATACTAAGAACTTCCTCTGTGCCAGACACCATTTCAGAAACTAGGACTACAACACTAAATGAAGCAAACAAGGTCTTTGCTCTCAAGGAGCTAATCCTATGAGCGCACAGTAATGTGAAAATGGGCCCTCTGTTTGGCAGCAAGTTGGAAATGAGCCATTGGCAAAAATCCTTGAGTAATGAGCAACTGTTTTTTTTTTTTAATTTTTTCTTTTTTTTCTTTTTTCTTTTCTTTTTCTTTCTTTCTTCTTCTTTTTTTTTTAACTCCTCAAATCCTCTAAAAAGGAATTACTTAAATACTTTCTTATGTTAAAATGAAATGAACTAGTTTCAGGAAATAAAAAAAACCCCTTACATTTATCTATGTTTTATTCCTAGAAAAGTATACACAATACGGTTATTCCATAGATGGAAGGCTAATTACTTATGGTTTTCTTTATCAGTCTGATTTTATTAAAAGGTAGGAAAAAAATTGTTTGTTTGTTTTTCTTTTCCTGGAAGGTACCAGAACTTGACTCTAGATTTTGGAGATATTGACAGAAATAGATGGTGGAAAAATGAAAGGTCTACATTTTTCCATACTGTTACATGGCAAAATATATTGAATCATATATGTTCAAGATACCTCCAGTAGATCTTAGAAATGAAATAGAATATATGTGAATTTTTTATTATGTAGTTATACAGGCATTTGGTTTAGCAAAATTTTTGTCTCAAGTTTGTTTTCTCACATGAATTCTCACAGAATTTTTGAATAGAAATATAAGAAATATTTTCTCCATATCATTTCCATACAATTCCTTTTTTTCAATATGAAATTTCTAATTTATTGCTACCAGAAACCTTGAGTAAAAATTCTTGATTAATTTAATGCATAGGAAAAGATTGTATTAACTGGGGTATTGATTATTCAATATTTTGTTTTAGAGATGACCAAATTGGCTTTATACTTTCATTTCCATCCTACAGTTTCTCATTCTATTCTCCTTCTTCTTAAATCAAGTAATCTGTATATATAAAGAGCTGACAGAAAAGGATGGAAAATATATTGCTCCCCATCTTATAGTGAATAATTAGAACTTTTGTGAAATTACTCTAGCATTGAGCAGTATTAGATATCCACTTGAAAATCAAGGTGCAACTTGAAACAGTCAAAATGTGAATACCAACTTTGATTAATCCACAGATTTTTCTCTTTCTAAACCTGTAAATATAATGCTGGTGTCTTTTGCTATAGGTGAAACTTTTTAAGGATTAAATCAATTTCCAAGGGAGGAAAAAATATTTATCTAAGATACCCAGAACCCAATTAATTTAGCCACGTATTATATTTTGCATAATTTGTTATTAATTAAATAATGAAATTCTTAAATATTAGTATATATAAATATATATGAAAACATTGGGAAATTATGTGAATAATTTTAAATTATATAATATTTCTAACTAACATTATTTTTATTAATTTTGCTGCTGATTTATTACTGAAACTTGGTTTTTAAAAAATGGTCATTTGTTTTCTCCCTTCTAAGTAGTCATGTTTATAGAAATAGTGCCATGCTCTTAAAAAGGGAACATGCTTATCAGCAATGCAACAACATTGGCTCTCCAAGATATATTCATTTCTAAATTTTATGCTTTTAATTTTGATTAGACGAAAGTTTCAGAAACTTTAGCAACCATTTAGGAAAATATAAAGGTAGCTTTAAATGCTATAATTTTAGAGGTTGTTACTTTAGCAAATGAGGCAGAAGTACTCATGATTATAAATGCGAAATGCTACTATGCTTGTGTCTTTCATCTCTGTTATGGAGATTATATAGACTACACATCTTTAAAAAAATGAATGCATATTTGAATTTAACTCTTTCTCAAATAAAACCTCATAGTATCTAAACTGTACAACTATTATATGATAGGTGTAATGAATTATATTGGCAATGTGTTATAAATTTCAAGTAATTATTTAACATTCTCAGGTTTATACATTCTTTTTTACATAAATGTGTAAAAAAGGTAGTCAGGTAAAAATAATAGTGAGTGATATTTACTATGTCAAAGTAGAGAGCACATGCTTTCTCCTAAATTCATTGGGATTAAAATTTAAAAAGAAGAATCATTCTACTAGTCATATATAATTCCTGAGCCATCACTTTGCTAATTCCACATTATCATTTACTACCATTTTTAAAACAGTGTCTTTATGAAGTGACACTAATTTTGGAATTAAACAAACATTTCTAGTTGAAAGAAAGTTATTTTTTCCTGACATGAACTATAAGTGAGGATACTTGTATGTAATTCTTGTGAATATATAATCTCTCTCAACTCTATGATTTTTCTAATAGAAGGGCTTTGAGACATGAATATGAATCTGACCATCTTTGCTCCCTGGTATTCCTTCCACCTTGATCAGAACATGTCAGCATCACTATGTTTGAGCTTACTTCCCAATTGCAAGCTATTGTGTAGCTAGTGTCCTTAATAAGACTGTGAAACAATCATAGTTACCAAACTTTAATCTTATATTTGAGCTGTTCTAAGTAGGGATTTCCTTTATCATATCTTGGCTGTGAAGCACTTCAATGTCAATGATGTTGAATGATTTGTCTTTGTCTTCTAGCACTGACTAAAATTCCTAGCACATAGTAATTTTACCTATAATTTATTGAATGCTGTACTATATTAGGCACATTGGTAGTCATTGTATGTAAACTTAACTAATGAATTAATTAAGGAATGCAAGTTGAGTTAGGTTTAATATTTGGTGAGTAGAAGAAAAAGGACAAACTATTTCTTTCTATTTGAAAGTTAAAAGACTGGTGTAATTTAAACTGGGCACAGATATTACCAGAAGCACAGTAGCTGGCATGACATAGTATATCTGATAGTTTGCTCTAAATAAAGGGGAAAGAAGCTGAAGAGAGGAAATTGTTGGTTAAAAAAATACCACTTGTGAGGAAATAAGTGACTACAGTTTAAAAACACACACACACGCACACACACATTTTATGTAAAATTGCATTTCTGGGAAGTTATCCTGTAATGCAACCTACTGCATGTGTCATTTAGTCCTCTCTGTATTACTCTATTTTAATTGGGGAAAAGAGAATTAGTGCAAAAAAATAATAATAATGATACGCAGGCTGTAGCTATTGCTCTGAGTAAATAAACTATTATTTGTCTCTGACTCAGGAGTCTTGTATTTCTGCCAGTCTCAATGAAACAGTAGCAGGCTAACATAACTTACAAGTAGAATAAAATCTCAGTCCCTTCAAAGTCTTGACGTAGACCTGCCTGAAGTTAGATTTTTATTAATATTAGCCATGTTTGACAATACATAACCATCCTTTATTATAACTTTTTCCCAGTTTTGAGGATTTTCAAGTAGGTAAATGTAATAATTTATAACATATTTTTTAATGAAGGCATAATGGAATTATCCACCTTGGAATCTATCAATCTATCTATCATCCATCTGTCTGTATATCTATCTATCTATCTATCTATCTATCTATCTATCTATCTATCTATCATCTATCTATCTATCATCTATCTATCTATCTAATCTATCTATCATCTATCACCTACCTACCTATCATTTATCATCTATCATTTATCTAATTTTTATAAAGAAAAATATATGGACATAAATTAGTGTAGAAAATTTACCATGGATTTAGATTTTGACCCAGATTTACATGTTCTGTGGCATAAGTAAGGTAAATAGTAACTACAATGATCTATTTTAAATAGATAATTATAGGAGTCTGTTTTGACACTTTCAGTTAATTACATGAGATATTTGTAATGCATTTGATAAAAAGATAGTTTTAAAATAACAGATACGTCTGGTAATTTTATTTAATATTCTTTGCTAAATTAAAAAGAACATTAGGAAGAACATGTATTCTTTTTGCAATGAGAAAAAAAATTGTTCTCAAAGAGTGTTAATGCTGAGTTTACTAAATCTCCACTTATTTAATGCTGCAGTCTGTAGACACAGAACATGGCAGATTGTCACATTGGAATTGTGAAGCTGAACATTATTGTGAATTACTATAACCTAGGAAATTTTTGTGACCCAGTCTCCTACCTCTAATAACAATGTTGTTATAATTGCACCACAAAAGTGTTAATTTTAAAACATAAGATTAGTAAGAAAAATGGCAATTTGACATTCTAAAGTTTTTAAATATTGGACAGATATATGAAAAAATGATCATAAATCATTTTTTTAATATTTAAAAATATTTTAAAAACATAAAATAAACTTTAAAACAATTTGCCTTTTTAAAAAATTTTAAATTTCCTTGAAAAAATTCTGCCTTCTCAATAAAATATTTAACATATTGAAGCAGCAACTTTAAAGAAGTTTTGTTCAAGTCACTCTGTATAAAGGGTCAGTAATAATACTACACATATTGTGTAGATACTACATTACTTAAAAAACTCAGCCTATATAATTTATATGTAATTAATATATAACCTATGTGAAGTCAACCATATACTGATGAATAAGACTAATCTTGGGGTTCTTTTTCTTGCATTTAATTATTTTTGCATTAGAATATAAAACATGAGGGCAGGGTCGAATGTTTATGAAACACTAGTTATATTCTAAGCACTGTATAATTATTTTCCATATACTACCTTATGATATTGGAAGTCCCCAAGACCATACTCAGTCTTGATGTTTTATTAGAAGTACATGTAAGACTCAGAAACTGCTTTTCTGATAGTTATGGTTTATCACAATAAAAGAGTACAGACCAAAACAGGAAAAGGAAAAGCTGAATGGAGCAAAATACAGAAAAAACTAGGAATAAGCTTCCAGGTGATCCTCCCAAAAGAAGTCATACATGGATGTGCTTAATTTTCTTAATAATATATGACAGCCTGTGTGAGGTGTTGCAGTCTGGGAAGCTCACATAAGCCTTGATGTCCAGAGTTTTTAATGGTGTGATCATTCACATAGGCTCCTGTACCTTTACCTTCTGCCCGCCCCGATCCTCAATAAAAGTGGGCATTCTCCAAAAATCATGTTGTTTAAGCACTGCCATTGAGAGTCTAGATATGTTGCTAGAGGTACTTAATGAAAATGAACTTATTGATATACAGTCATGCATAGCATAATGTCATTCCATTCAATAATGGACTACATGTATGATAGTGACTTCATAAGATTATAATGGAGCTGAATTTCCTGTAAGAAATGGAAGGATATGTGATTCAAGAGGATCTTTTTCTCTCATGGGAACAATATCTGTGGTGCTTGGCAATAAGTTCCTTCTCACTGATAGCACCTCAACTTTAAGTGCATAGATTACATCCCAGTTAGTCAGCCACTGACCTATTTCAGCTGTCTCTCAGGGCTACATATTCAGAGGGTGCTATAGTGCTCACTGATCTAGCTTGATGGTTTTAACAGTACATTGTTATAAATTCCCTGTTGAGGACCTCAAATCCTACAAGGATACAGGTCCACAGGAGGTACATTAACAAGTGGCACTCAAAGTGTCACTGTCACTTTAGCCAACCTGTCCCTATACTTTAAAAATATTTTCAAGTTGTGATAATGTAAAACATAGATAGATTTTATTTCTTCTACCAATTTAATGCCAGAGATAGCCCTTTGTGTCATGTAGGGTCAATGCAACCAAAAACAAATTTTCAAAATCAAATATTGAGTATTCAATTCTACACCCTTTCCATGTTAAACACTTCTTCTTTTATTTAAAATGAATACCATAAAATTTCTTACTTTGACCACTGCTCCAACATGCAATAGCCAAAAGTACATTCCCATGATATTCCTTTATGTGCCTTTATTTCTGCATCTTGATTTCTTATTTTCACTGATCTTTAGGCTACCTTTCACTCTTTTGTGACAGTCACTATTATAGTGATTTATATGTTAACCAGCCAATTTCTTCTTCACATTTCTAATCAATTTAGCCCATATCCCTATTCATGAAGCAGAATTGACAGCTTTGATGTTTCATCTCTGACTCTTTCTGAAGGAAGCAGAAGGAGAGCTTATGGGACAGTGTTTATAAAGTCTACAGTAGTGTACAGTGAAAGTGTAAAGGATAAAATGTTGTAAAGTGATCCAAACTTAGTAAAGACTATAACAATTTGCCATGGCACAGAAAAGATTCTTATTCTATATTTTAAGTTATATGATGAGTAGGAGATAAACAGTAATCAAACTACTCTTGATAGTTTTTTACAAATAAATAAGCAATTTAATTCTTCAGATACCTAATGTTTTAAGTTACAGTATACTATATAAACACTATTTTTATTAGCATTTTCATTTTCCTATAAATTTATAATTGATAACAAGACAGTTTTTAATGTTTTGACAATTTTTTAAAGGTTATGGAACGATTGTAACAGCACATTAATAATTTTAAAATATTTTTAAGTATGCAGTTTAGTAGTATTAAGTATATTCACATTATTTACGTTGCAACAGATCTCCAGAATTGTTTCATTTTACAAAACTAATGCTAGATTCATGAAGCAACTGCGCATTTTTTTCTCCCCTCATACTCTGGTAGCTACAATTCTACTTTTCATTTCTATAAATTTGATTATTTTAGGTGCCTCATATATCTGAATCATATAGTATTTACTTTTTGTTGCTGGTTTATTCCACTTAGCATAATGTCCTAAAAGTTCATTTATGTTGTCACATGTGAGATGATTTCCTTCCTTTTTAAGGCTGAATTATAGTACATTGTACACACATACATATCACATTTTTTTAATCCATTCATTTGTGGATGAACACTTGGGTTGTTTCTCTCTTTTGGCTATTGTAAATAATGCTGCAGTGAATATCATAGTGCAAATATCTCTTCAAGATTCTCATTTCAATTCTTTTGGATAAATTTACTAGAAGTGGAACTGATGAATCTTATATTAATTTCTATTTTAGGGAGTTTTTTTGAGGAATGACCATATTTTTTTTTACAGTGGTTGTACTCTTTTTCATTAATTATTAAGATTGCTTGTAAGGCTTCAAGTTGCATGGTGATTTTTATTAATGGTCTCACAGTACTAAGAAAAGTGTAAAGCTTATAAGTAGACACACACACACACACACATTCATTGAAAGGTGTGCTAAAACCAGTTCTTACTGCTTGTGAAAGCCGATTATGTGACTCTTTCCCAACTCCAAGTACATTGACACTATGTTGGTAGATTCAGATTTTCCAGGGTGACAGCATTTACATCATGGAAATCAGCAAATGCTTGCTATAAATAAAGATATTTTTGTCAATTTACCAGCACACCTTCCTGAGGAATATACTTGGAAAACAGGACTATTAAATGTCCATGTGGTCACATGTGAAATTTTTCACATTCAGACACATACATACGTATACCAAGATGATCATGCACTCACAGATATCTTGTAGATATGTTCTCCTTACTGATATATTAATACTTAATGTTAATTTTAAATGTAGTCTTGCCATCATCACAATATGGACTTATTTATGGCTCTTCACATAGGATTAATACATCAATCTACCATTTTTAATATTGATTAATCCCACAAGTATTTACTTGACTTCCACTATGTGCTAGATGCTGTCTGGGTGCTTGGAATACATTGGTAGGCAAAAGAGATAAAGGTCTCTGTATTCTTAGAAATTGTATTCTAACATGTAGAGACAATAAGCAAGTAAGTATTAAAAAAAGCAAATTAAATAGTATGTTAGACAATAGATACCCTGAAAAAATTAAAATATAGAAATTAATATAAAGAAGATCTGATGTGCAGAGGGGGGAGATCAAGTTGCAGTGTGTAATAAAATGGTGATGGAAGGCTTCATTGAACAAAGCTTAAAGGTGATAAAGGCTTTGTCCTTGTGGATACAGGATGGAGACAAAATTCCTATGACAGGAAAAAAGCTTATATATGCAAAGAATGAAATAATTCCAGTGTGGCCATGATCAACAAGGTTTAGAATTGTAGTAAATGACGTCATAGAGCAGGGCCAGGTCATTGAGAGAAACAATCTGAGTAAAATGGCAAGGAGGACATAGCAGAGGTTATTTTTTAGAGGACTATAAACAGATTTCTTTTTTTTTAATGGCTCATTTTACTTACTTGGTTCAGAAAAGTCTATGAAGATGATGGACAAAGATGCAAGTAAGGAGACCACACTGGAGATATTGTAGCTATTCAGGTAAAAGATTAAGTTGGTCATAATAGAAATGTTGAAGATTTACTGGATTCTGGATGTATTTGGAAAGTAGAAAATTTGATTTCCTGAAGGAATGAATTTGGCATGTGAGGTAGTAATAAAAATGATTACAAGTTTTGGCCTGATTATTTAGATGTATGGGATTGGCATCACCTCAGAAGATGAAACTACTAGAGGAACAAGTCTGTGGAAAAAGATTGATTACATTTTGACAATTTGATTTTGAGAATTTTCTATTATTCAGGCAAAAGGAAGTGCTTAGTTCTAAGCTGTAGATTGATATTTGAGAGTTGGAGGAATGAGCATCTTTGAAAGCAGAACCAACTAGGCCTTTTTTGGGGACCAGGACAAAAATGTGGGGCACCTTGTTAAAAAGTCAGGAAAAAAGTTTCTTCCTTTTTCCTGCAGTTTCTCTTTCAACCTATGGTGTTTCTGTTTTGCTATTTCATGTTGTACTTCCTTAAGCATAGAGTATTCATAGAGAGAGTGCAGATGCTCACAGATGCCTGGGGCTTTGCTTTGAAACTTGGCACACAGGGCACAGGCAACCAATCTCAGCCCTCTTCATGCCCGCACCCAGGTTCCTCTGAGGCAGTGGTTGCTGAGTTGGGGCAATAGAGCAGAAGGCATGGAGGTAGGAGGGGTGGTGAGAGGATGGAATGCAGGTGAGCTGTGGCTTCAAGTGCTTGGCACATGCTCAATTTTATCATCAGACTTCACTTGCAAAACATAAATTCAAAGAAAAAATTATTTAAAATTTTAATATACATAATTCAGAGAATTAAATGCCAAGCAGGAACCTATTCATCTACAGTGAAAAGCCATCTGCATCAGGTCACTAAAGGAGTTACTGCAGGGAGAGACTTGAGGAGTTAACATGGAACCCTGGGGCCTAAGCAAGTAGAAAACAGAAGAAAGTCTCAGAGGAGACTGAAAGTAGAGGTATCAGGGAGGAAAGAGGTAAACTAGAAAGTATGTTATCTCCGAAGCCAACACAGGAAAGCTATTGGTGATGACAAGTGTGAACTGTAAAAAAATGCTGCTGTGAGGCTGAGCAAAATTGAAAATGAGTCTTTGGATTTTGGACCCAGTGTCACTGATGTTCTTGACAAGAGTGGTTTTAGAGGAGTAGCAACAGTTGAAAGCGTAAATGGTGATTTGAAGGCCGAAGGGAGCAGAAGCATTGGAAACTACACATGAGCTAATGTTTCAAGAGTTTTTTTTCTGGAAAAAAATAAAGAGCAAAGAGATGGACTATAGGTCAAGATACTTTTTATTTTAAAAAATATTTGAAAAATGTCACTAATAAATTGCTATTATTATAATAAACATAAATACTGGCAAACTAGTAACAACTCACACATCTCCAAGTGGAAAGTGAGGCATTGATTGATTTACAATTTGTAGGCAATTGAGTCTCTCTTATGCTTAGTTTAGAATGTGATGATGAAGTCAACGCAGCCAACTAGAACATTTATATCTAAACTTTTAGCAGCTACTTCGAAATGAATACACCATGCTATAAATGACCCTGAAATCCTATGTGAAATTTAATGTAACAGATTATGATTTTAATCAATGATGCAAGCACATGAATTTTTTTTCTAAACATGTGGCATCTTCTGTTTTAAATGAAATGCTTTGGCTATAATATAAGTAGCCAAATACACCTAGAGGGTATTATGCTAAATTAAATGTCAGACAGAAAAAGACTAATATTGTATGATTTCACTTATAACTGAAATCTTAAAGCAAACAAACAAACAACGAGTAAACAGAACAAAACAGAAACAGATATCTAGATAGAATAAGCTGATTCTCACCAGAGAGGTAGGGGGTGGGAAAATGGGTAGGAAAAAAAAGGACAGAAAGCTCAATGTAATTAATCAGTGTCAAAAAAATACATAAATTTAGTTAAGTTGGTTAAAAGAAATCTAAAGTGGACTTAAGTGATTAGATAAACCAAAAGAATAATAAAATTCTCTTCAAATTAATAAATAGTATTAATTTACTAAACAGTAAAGTGAACATATAAAAACAATAGTATAATTATTTATTCTTAAAAAGTGGTCAAATAATCAACTAATTTTTCTTTCACCATCATTATATGCAGTCTTCATTTTTTTATTTTAAATTTAATAAGTGATTCAGTAAAATTATACAATTGGTATTTACATAAAAATTGTTTTTTCCTTTTAATATTGTTAACATATGAAGAGCAAACCTTATGATATATAAATTAAATACACATTATAAAACTCAAACCACTATTTCAAAGTCAATATCTTAATTTCTTGATGTTTCTTTTAATATCTTATTACCATGTTAGCAGCCTTTCTAATTTTATTTACCACCTACATAACAGTTTGCTAATGTGTAAAGCCTAGGTTAAAATAAACCTAACACATAGCACATTTATGCAATGATAATTGTACTACAAATGTACTAAAAAGTCTCATTTTTAACCTTGCGTTGTCACTATTGACTTTAAAACAAAGATATACCTGTTTTTTAGAACTATGCAAGGAGATACATGATTAACAGCACAAAGTAGCAAAAGCTCTACATTAGATTAAATTAAGTATAAAGAGAAATGTTTGTATTCTAGAAGGAAGCACAGTTAGAAGAATAAATATTTTTTCAGGAAGTAAATTTCTTACCAAAATAATTCTAAAATTAACTGTAATTCTTTATTAACTATGTTATATTTAATTCTTCTAAGATGTAAATGAAGTTTGGTATTTAAATATTTTTTGCCATGTTCTTTTAAGATGGCAGTGACTTTAAATGGACATGAAATTTATGCAAAATCAATTATACAATACATTTATTAAGTTTTATGTAATTACTGATTTACATTTTAAATATGATTTTTGTATGCCAATGCTTTAATAGCAATAGTAATATTAGAGTCAATAGTGAAAATATATCAGTGATATTCTTGCATATTATTCTACTGTCAGTATATAGTAAAATCTAGTTCTGACTTAAAGACGCTAACTCATTACATTTACTTCAATCATTTTAAAATTTGTTATATTTTGAAGCTTAATTAAAACATCAATTTTAATTAAAAACAAGGAAATAGCTAAAACCATTTGCCATTTGTTTTCTTCCTATCTGCCTCCTTCCCTCTGTCTCCCTCCCTCTCTACTTTCCAGTCTTCC
The DNA here is from genome assembly GCA_004027375.1 of Macroglossus sobrinus. Classification (NCBI taxonomy): domain Eukaryota; kingdom Metazoa; phylum Chordata; class Mammalia; order Chiroptera; family Pteropodidae; genus Macroglossus; species Macroglossus sobrinus. The sequence goes on along the minus strand of PVKZ01000675.1, from coordinate 415,467 downwards.
TTCCTTCTTTCCTTCCCTCTTTGCTTCCTTATCTCCATTAATTTTTAGGAATATCAAATTCATCTGAGATCTGGATGAATTTGGATGAAACAGAGAGATCTGTTACGTGAATGGTCTTTTTATGTACTTATATTTTGTTGCTGGCATATACAATATGGCATTACATGTTCATTTTTATATTCTTTTAAATTTATTCTTTTACTTTTCCTTAATTACAATTTAAGATAGTCTGCAAGAGGCAAAAATTTATTATTGCTATTTTGTCTTAACCTCCAAAAATTACTGAATATAAAATCTGAATGGTTATCAATGGATTGTTTTGACATAAAGGAGAGAAGATATAATTTCATTAGGTGTGCCCCTTTTATCAGCACTCATAGGAATCTTTGGATGTGTTCTACTTGTTTCCATGAAGAGAGGTGCTCAAGATTTCTATTTTGAATGAAAACTCACATTTATGTACATATAACTATTAACTCATATGTCCACATAAATACTTTTTATTTTTTTCAACTTTAGGATAAAAAAGAATATGTATAATCAATCAGTTAATATGTTTTAATTTTCTTTAACATCTCTATGTTTAGTTAGAATTATTTCTTCTAACATAACAAGCTTGATACTTCTATATGTAACTAAAATATCCCAAATTCCTAAGACTAATAATTTAGGCTCATTTCCTCCATTTTCTTTTAAAATGAAAGCACTCAACCCTGCATATAAAACTCTCTTCCTTCCTAAGAAATAAAATCAAAATCATGGCTGTCTAAAAGTAGAAAATTTACTTATATTGTGAGTGTGACCCATTTAAAGCAGTTCTATTTTATGCCTTGCAGTTTTAAATGGACCAACTTATTTAAGTAACTGAATGTAAGAAGCCTCAGAGGGGAAAGCTAACAGCTGGAACAGTGCGATGATGATAAGTGGTAAATTTTCTTCCTCTGTGATCCACTGGCTTGTCTAAGCTCTATTTTTGTTTTTTAAATTTTTTTCCCTCCTCTGTGGAGATTATTTTCTGGAGAGACAGTAGGAAAAAAAACAAGGGTTGTTTTCTGTTTTTGTTATGAAAAAAGTTTCTCTCTGTTTCACTTTCAATATTTTATTCTGTTCTAAGGATCTTAGGTAACATGCATATCTACTTTATAGGTATTGCATAAAACATAAAATAATGTAAGACAAAATTCATGAAAAGGATAAAAAATACCTTTCTCTTATTTTTTGAAGTAAGTGTGAATGTTTATGAAAATAACAGTTGACTACAGTTGCTAGACCAGTTCAGGTGTTTTTTATTTATTTATTTATTTATTTTTATTTTTTATTTTTCTAATAGGATTGCTGCTGGACTAAAATTCTCATCAGAAGTGTTCTCACTGGAGGTCTTTCTAAGGACAGCCTGCAAGTGATGCCAAGTTAAGAAGTGCAGGCTAATGTTCTGGAACCTCCTGTATACCACAGCCAGAAAAACAGGCCTCAGTAAAATGCCTCGTTCTTGTCAATGTTAGATGGGCTGTATAAGCTTTGTCTAGCCAGCTTGTAATATTATCTTTCCAATGAGACAAGAAGGGTGGCAATGTTATTTAAATAAGCATCAAAAGTACCCTCTGCTTACTTATTTAAAGCCAAAAAATTAGCATAAATATCCTAATGCTGTAAAAAAATATACATTTCCTCAAACAGCAATAGGCGACTCAAAAGCTTTAGATAAACAACTGCCACATTTATTCTGACATGAAAAATGAACCTCAACCAGAATAGTGGATAGCACATATCAGCTGTAGTACTTGTCTTCTCATCATGGATCACAGCCTTGGCATGGAGTTTTCAATTCCTCTTGCTGAAGTTCCAGCAGCAAGAGAAGACAGTATCTTGGGGCTTTCAGTTGTGTTCAGGTCTTAGTCATGGCCCTATGTAGGCACAAATGTGTCAAAGTAGTTGGCAATATAATGACCCGGAACTGTTATGCCTGTTGGCAAAACTCAGGGTGGCATAAGGTTGCTCCATATGTGCTTGCAACTAAATGCTGATTTGCCAGATTCGTCAAGCAGCCACACACAGATTTGAGGGCCTATCCATGAGCCTCACTGGCATTGAAAATTTATGATGATGGTAAATAAAATGGTGAAATAATCCCCCCCACACACATTTGAATTTAGGACAAAATTCTAGGTCATTCAAATGTCTTATTTTGAAATCCAGTCAAAATCATTTACAATTTAAATGATTGAGTTTTGAGTTAGGAGGAAGTATTAGACATAAATTTGTTTCTCAGTGTTGGACGAGGAAACTGAAATTTGGAGAAATAAAATATAATGTCTATAAAACAAAGAACTTAAAAATATAATTCATGTTTCCTAAATCCTGGGCTATGAACACTTCTGATTACACACATGTAACTTTTCACGCTGCTGGGTATTGAACTTGTAGTTCATTCATTTATTCAACAAATTTTTTTTTGGGGGGGCAGGGATTTACCACAGATCAGGTATAAAACTAGGAATTGAAGATATAAAAGTAAATAAGACAGGTTTCATGCAGCGTACATTCTAAAGTGGGAAGACATATAATAAGTAAAATAATTTCAGATGAGGATAAGTATTCCCAAATCGATCAAACAACTAATCATAAAATGGTCAGTGCAAAGACAGAATAGAGAAATCTACTTTTGAATTAATGGTAAAAGAAGGCATTTTTTAGATGATATTCAAATTGATATTTGAATAATGAAAGCAAATCAGTCTATTACACAATCTTGACAAGAACATTCCAGATAAGAAAAAACAAAGTGTTAAGGCTCTAAAATAAAAATAATTTTTATGTGTAAAGGAACACAAAGAAAACAAAGGTGGCAAGAGTAGAGATGGACTCTATTTGAACTATAATTTTAATACTGGAAACAAAAAATATAAAAGGAGGTTAAATTTAGTTGAAGAACTTGATGCATAAGATTTAAGGGATCAGTGACAACTTCTTGGATGATTTGACTTGAGTAACTTAGTAAGTAGAAATGGCATTTATTGAGATAGAGAAGACACAAAGAAGCAGGAATTTTTGGGTGGTGGGGAGAGATTATCCGGACTTAGGTTTGTTCTATTAAAAAGGTTGATGCAGCCATTTAAAACCCATGAAAAAATGTCAAGGATTTCAGAATTTCCTATTCCTCTTAATATACTTTATTGATACTTATAGCACTTATTTCTATAAGGAATGTCATATATTTTAAAAATATTTTTTATCTTTACCTGCAAACTAGAATATTAGTTTCATGAGGGATGGAATTTTGTCTGTTTTGTTTACTACCATATTCTTAGTGCCTAGAATAGTACCTGGCACTGAGTGAGCATTCCATAAATCTCTTTTGAAAAAATGTATATACTTGGGTTTTATTTATTTTATTTTTCCCCTCTTTAATTTTCCCTGCACTTCACTTCTACCCCTGACCTATGGATGTTGCCATCTTCCCTTAAAATCTGGATCTCTGAAGGCAGAGCATCTCCTCCCACACGTACGCGACGAGCACTCAGGGTCTAGAGCACCCAGGGCCAGGCACACTCTAGGCCTGGCACACCCTGGGCCTGGTGCACCCTGGGCCTGGAACACCCAGGGTAAGGTTTGTGGCTCCACCTGGGGAATGAACCCAGGGCCCTCTGTGTGTAAAGCAGATGTAGTGACCACTACACTGTGGAGTCACTCCCTATACTTGGGTTTTAAAGCCCAAAGATTGTTAAGGCAGTGTATTTTTCAATCTTGTATTTTAAAAATTAAATGGGGCTATTTTTTTTAGAAATTCTGATTAAGTAATTCTTTAATGCAGTCAGAAATTTGTATTTCTGATTCTAGGGTTTTCTAGCATGAAGAATTGAACACAGGATCTAGCTAAGGAAAATATAATTGGTTCTGTTTTATGAAATTATCTAATAACTAACACCATTTTTTATATTCCCTGTTACTTTGAAAATTTGTACAACTTAGTAACAAATACATTTCCTAACTTAAAATTTAGCTTCTTATATAATGGATACAGTTTTTGTGTTTCATATTTAAGATAATTGTGATTCTATTTTTGTAACTAATTAAGCAATCAAAATGGGCATATGATATTCAAACATGTATACAAATTAATTTCTATTAATGTACCTAATAACGAAGTTTTATTTTAATTAATAACTATATTCAAATGAAACATTAGAAATTTTATATATTGTGAATCAGATTCTATTCAAACCACAGATATTTACTTTTTATAGTGTCTTTATTTTTATATTTTGGGTCAATGGTTTTATTTATAGAGTATTATCTAGCATTCAAAATACACCACTCCAAATGGTATGCAGATTAATGAGTTTTTGACCCTAATAGAAAATGAGAAACTATATTTAAAAGAAAGGAAAAAGAGTAACTTATCTAATGTCACAAAGCAGCCTTGTAGGTAGAAATAGAATAATTATAATAATTATTCCTCTGAAATAGTTTTCCATTTTTCACCCATCTGAAACTCAGTCTGGATTTTTGGACCACAAGATATCTATCTATCCTTTTTTTTTTTTTTTTTTTTTTTTTTTTTTTTTTTTTTTTTTTTTTTTTTTTTTTTTTTTTTTTTTTTTTTTTTTTTTTTTTTTTTTTTTTTTTTTTTTTTTTTTTTTTTTTTTTTTTTTTTTTTTTTTTTTTTTTTACTATTCTTCATTTGTTCAGTTTGTAGATTATGAGAAAGTGGTTATAATTACCTGATATTTGGATCACCAGCTCTATATAGGGTTAAAAAAATGGTGGTAGCAAGAACATCATTGTAATTCCAGATATTCCATAATGTTTCTTCTTTTCTATAAATTACAACTTAAGCAGTTCTCTCTTTGTCACCACAGCCCAATTTCTGATTATATGTCAACTCATAAAATATATTCCAGGCAATTTGAAAGTAGTTCATTCACAGCTGCTAAACTTTTCGGGTATGCAGGTGATTAAAAAATCTGCACTTTGCAAAAGACTTGTGAATATCTTCCAAAGGAATGATGATGCATTAATTTTTACCAAGATTTCTTGTTTTTATTATTCTTAAAAAAGTTCATAGTCCTACTAGTCTCTCTTATTTAACTTCATAATTTTTAAAATTTATTTTAGAAAACTAAAGTCCCACACCTGGATCCCCTCAAAATAATGTGTGGCAGCTCTATTGGTTAAATGTTTTTTGTTTTTATAAATAATGTGATTGCATGATCATTTGGCCCAATTTATATTAAACTAGAAAGTCTATAAAATAATACCTATGAAATAATACTGTGTAGCTGGCTGTCACTAATGATGATGATTAATTTGGGAACTCTTTATAATTCAGCTTTAAAGACATTCATTGAATTTTTATTTTAACTTACTATTTATAGATTATAAGCTTTATATAACTCCCCATAATGTGTCGGTATTAAGCTGTTGAATGGAATTATGGGACATGAATATGCATTTTCTCATATTCATTATATAATATTTTTTTCACTCTTGTCACACATATATTGATGTTGGTCACTCCAGGGTGTACTTACGTGTACTTTTATTCATTTAATTTATATGAAAGCAATATTTTTTCTTGTTACTTGTAACATTATAGGTTACATTTTTAAAAAAATTATATTTACAGATAATATTTTTACATATACAACTATTTATAATTATGGACAGAACAACCTATATTTGAAGCATATCATTTCACATATAATTAGAAAATACTCTAAATAAATAAAGTATTCTCGACTCATAGAACAGTTCTTTACAGAAAAATTCTTGTTTATTCCTTATGATATTTTTTACTACACATGAGTATAAGCACCTCAAAATGAGTTGGCCAAACTATTTGAGTCAATAATATTATTAAGTTCCCTTGCTATTATAGAGATTTATGGTTTCTTATGCCTGTAGTTTGTGAGATATGACTATTCAGACCATCGTTTTTAGATGTACGCCTCCTGCAAAGAGGGTTCTCTTTCCCAGATATAGACTTATTTGAAATGTGAAGTTGTTGAAAATTATTGTATCGAAATGTAACAAATTCATATAAACAGACAAAATAGAATTTTAAATTCTATATGAACATATGGCATATATAAGGATTTGTATTTGTTGAAAAGGCAACTGAAAAGCATGTGTTTACTTACATATCAACTGTAGGTGATATAGCAGACAGGTACACTCATATCTCTTTAGGACCATTTACTATTTTCACATACTCACTACAATGTGTTTGCTCTCCAAGCAGCCAGCACCTGCATCTCTTTGTCAGAGGGCTGCCCCCAGACTGCCAAAACCTGCTTCACCTACATACACAGAGAGCTGCCCACACTAATAGTTGGAAGTAATTTGGAATTTACAGCCTTCATACTGGCTGTTAACCAATAACCGAATGTTTCAGAGACATAAATACTAGTGCTCCCTTGTCTCCTATGTTGTGACCCATACTTTCCTCAGAATTGCCCTGCAAGACTAAGGCAATGTTATTTACCTTTTAAAGGATTTAACTTGAGTTTGCACCTATTTCTAAAATGCTGTTGGGTTAGCTTCTGGAATAGAGAGAGGCCAGTTTTTAATGACATGCATATCCCAAAATTGCCCTGAAAAAATGTCGAGGAAGGAAATCAAAAGGCTAGAAGTAGACATGTGAGAGAAAACTTCTTATTGCCTAAGCAAAGCTCTTATTGGCTAAGCAGTGGAAGGGTGAGCAGCATTTTGCTGCCCTCGTCTGTCATTTGTTCTATCACTTCCTGCACCTGTGGGCTATGAACTCCACCTTCCTGGATGAGCCCAAAGACAGCCTGGGCCTGACGCTGGTCATGCCTGCCCCTGGAGTTCATTCAGGACATGGGACATGTGTTCATGAAATTCAACAGCTAACTGAGACTTAAGTAGCCCCCAATCCGACATGGTTTGATTTTTTTTTTCTTCTGTGGATTTAATAAATATTTTACCAGTTAAACATAAAACAGAGATGAGTCCAGAGGTTTTCTTCATTAAAGAGATTAGGAATATATCTGTACAGTTTTATTGTCATAATTGAGTTGCTCTGTAGTTGCTGTCCTCTTAGGTCATGATAGGCAGTAGGAAAAGTTTTAGAGAGTTGGGTTTTGTAGCCTCAATGATAAGATGATAGGATTTTAGAATATCTTTCTTTCATATTTATTTTTAAAGTTTTATTTTTCTGATAAAAAAATTACACTTTGGCTGGATTTTATTTTTTTTAGCCATTTAGAGTTGTCATTCTTTGTGTTCTAATTCCTATTCTTACTATTTACTGTTCTCTCATTGCATGTATATTGAGAATATTCATAGTAGTCTTACATTAGTCTTCTTTCTTATAATCTTACATTATCTTTCTGTTTTTGTACCTTTTTTGTCCTTCATGTTTTATTTGAACATTTTTCACTATTAGTCTATAATCAAATTCATAATATCTATTTTTTACTATACATAATTTTCTGTCAATTCTATTAAAAACTTCAATGTTATTTTTTTAGGTCTAAATGTAAGACAATTTTTTCATTGATTCCCTGTTCTCTGATGAACTCAGTATTAGTTTTTCTTCTGTTATTGATTTCTAGTTTTATTTCATTGTGATTGGAAAAATACTTTGTGTTTTTTCAATTTTTAAAAATTTATTAAGACTCATTTTATGTTATCACATATAATCTGTTTTGGAGTTTGCTCCATGTGCACTTGAATATATATTCTGTTTTGGGTGGAATGTTCTGTATATCTCTATTAAGTTTAATTGTAAATTGTTAAAGTTCTCCACCTTCTTCTGTCTTATTGTGGTATATTTAGATCTCTAACTTTTATTGTAGAAATTGTTCTCCCTTCAATTCTGTCAATTTTTCCATCATATTTTTGGGGGCTCTATTTTAAGGTGCATGAATGGTTATAATTGTTACATCTTTTGTTGAAAGTTTTATCAGCATATAATATATAATGTCCATCTTTGACTTTTTAAAACAGTTTTTGACTTAAAATCTATTTTTTAATAATAATAAAGCTACTCAGGGATCCTGTGGTTACTATGTTTAAAAATATATTTTTCCATCCATTTAACTTAAACTCTTATGTCTTTGTATCTTACGTGAATCTCTTGTAAACGGTATATAGATTAATCATGGTTTTTATCCACTCTTCCAACCTCTGACTTTTAATTAGAAAGTTCTATCTACTTATATTTTAAAGAATTACTGATTATAGCAGGTAGGAGGAGAGTGAAGTGGGTAAAGGGGATCAAATATATGGTAGCTGGAGGAAACTGGATTTTGGGTGGTAATCATACAATAGAATATATAGATGTCAAATTATAATGTACACCTGAAAATTATATAATCATATTAACCAATGTTACCCCAATAAACTTAATTTAAAAAAAGAGAAAGAAAATTACTGATAATATAGAACTTACTATTAACATTTTGCTATTTGTTTCCTCAATTTCTTCATTAATACCTTTTTTTTTTTTGGTCACTAGTTAATGTTTTGCAGTAAACTATTTGATTTCCTTCTTTCCCTTACTGTGTATTTTTAGTTGATTTCTTAGTGAATTACTTGGAGATTATAATTAATGTTACTTATCACAATGTATTTCAAATAATAACAATTTTACTGGTATACAACCACTCTGTTCCTATATATCTCTAACTTTCCCTGTACATTTTCATAGTCACACATTACATTTTTACATATAATATGCTCATTAACATACATTTACATTTTTATGCATTTGGCTTGTAAATCACATAAGAAAAAGAATTAGCAAAAGAAACATTACATAAAAGTACAATATTAACGACTTATTAGAATTTTCATATGACCTAGAAATTCCAATTGAAAACAGGAATTAAACTGATCTATGTATTGAATATTCTACTAGGAGCATTATTCACAATAGCCAAAAGGTGGAAACATTCAAGTGTCTATGAAAAGATGAATGTATAAACATAATATAGTCTATATACATCAATAGAATATTATTTAGCCATAAAATGAATAAAGTTCTGATAGATTCTTTGAAAAAATTCATGACAAGTGAAATAAGCCTGAAACAAATGGGCAAATACTTTATAATTTTACTTATATAAAATGTATAGAATAGTAAAATTCATACATAGAGAAAGTAGATTTAAAGTTATCAGGGGCTGGTAAGAGGAGGAAATTGGAAGTAAAAAAGAAAAACTAATTTTTAATTTAATTTTAGAGTTGTTCATTGCAGGAGGATTGCACTGATACAAACTAGTCTCTCATAGCCAGAAAAGGAAAGAGAGATCAATGAAGTTTTATTACTTTAAGAGAGATTATCTCATTATTTGCCTTTTTTTATTTTTTATTTTTGCTTTTAAATTCTAGTGATCTTAGCAGAAAAATAAACTCCATTAAACTTTTAAACTTAAGACATATAAAACAAAATGAAATGGTTTGAAATAAGATTACTAGTCCTTTTAGGAGTAAGTTTCTTAAAGACAGGAAGCTTTTTTATTCACCATTATATCTCCTGAGACTTGTAGCATTTTGGAACTTCTGTTGACCCTTCAAAATTAGTAGTTAGGTGGGCAAATGGATGCTTGTTATTCATGAATGCCCATAATCGGGTTTTAACTTTTTTTAAATAATGTGTTATTGGAACACAGCCATTCTTATTTTTATACATATTGTCTAAGCCTGCTTTCATTCTACAGGCAGTATTGAGTAGTTGTAGCAAAAACTATGTAGCCTGAAAAGCTTAAAACTTTTACTATCTGATTTTTCACAGAAAGTTTACTGACTTCTGTTCTACTCTGTATGTTTCATCATGTCCCTCTTTAATATGCTCATCCTCCATGATCTTGTCACAAATTTATTTCTTTATTTCAAAAGTCTACTGCAAAGGTTCCACTTTGGCATACTGATTATTTTGAATTAAGGTTACTTGATTGAGAAATAGCAGGTGCAAGAAGTGTACTTTGACCCTCCTTTCTGTCCTGTTGAAAGCAGGAAATAAATCAACAACCCTTCTTGTACCAGGAAATGGATATTCTTATTGCAAGAAATAGGAATTTCAGGAATAAGAAAGCTATATAAACAAATTCTGCTTAGTTTCTTCACTAATTAGTACCCAACCCTGAGTTTCTTTGTCTTGTCAGTTCTTCATCAGTTCTTCACAGATTTATTATTATTTTTTGTTGTTGTTTTTGTCTAAAGATATTTATATAAACAGCTTGCTCTGATTGTTTCATAGGCCCCATGTCTATGGGACCTCTGTACATAAAAAATTAGATTTGTTTTTTTTTCTCCTGTTAATCTGTCTTTCATCAATTTAATTAGACCAGCCAGAAGAACCTAGAAATGTAGAGTAAAAATTTTCTTCTTCCCACATTCCTCAGGTCATATTTAAATCAGTCACATGTTTTTTCTGGTTGTAATTAAATTTTTTCTTCTTTAGTTTGCCTCTTACCACACTTTGGCTTTTTAGTTTACTCTTATTTCAGTCGCTTACTATCCATGTTTTTGTTCCCCATTGCAAATTATTTAAGGTCAGCATCAGCTTGCATTTATCTGGGAAAGACTGTAGCACTTAGTTAATTAATTTGCCTATAGTAGACACTCAATTCTGTACTTAAACAAATGAATGTGGTATGCTAAAAATGATTTGAGTCTTTGCCTGGTATTTTGTATTTGGGAAATGAATTTTGCTAAAAGAATACTGTAATAACATTTTATAAGTAATACTTATATCAAAGAAAGCAATTATATTAAAGGACTTAAGTATTACTAAAAATTTTATAGAAAAATAGTATATGCACATCTTTGTATCTTCATAACATATCTAATAGCTCTAATTTACTGTTTTTATGGCATAGGCTACATCTCTCAAAACCAATTTCTCTGTAGAAGTTTTACTTTTTTCCCCCAAATAGAATGTTTTAAAAAGCTAACCGAGTTTATATACTGCCAACCACATTTTGTTGTTTTGAGGTTGTGGTTGTGAGAATTCTTTTCTTTTTAGGTGTGTTTTTATATACTAACATTATTTTTTTTTTATCCCTAAAGTGTGGATACTCAGAGATTACAGGGTTACACTTTACTGTCAGCCAGATGTTCATTTTAAAATCATCCAGTGACACTGAATAAACTTATTACTTTTTTTCTTCCTGTGTTTACACATATTTATGAAGTAGAGATTTTGAATAGCCAAACCATTAAATGATATATATCTATATCTATATCTATATCTATATCTATATCTATATCTATATCATCTATATCTATATCTATATATCTATATCTATATCTATATCTATATCTATATCTATATCTATATCTATCTATATCTATATCTATCTATATATATATATATATATATATACAGAACTGAAGTAATGAGGTCTTAAATTAAAATTATCTAGGTTACTATGAAGGACTTACTTTACTTTCATGTGAAAAGGAAAAATCTTATGAGAATCTCAAAGTATGGAAGTTGATATCATATAAGTGAACAGAAATTATTTCTTCAAATTTACATTCCCTGTGTAGATTTTTACTGTTTTTCTTTTAATTTGTTTTGTCTCATTACATTTTTACTATGATTATTAAGAGAGAGTAACACCTTCTCTAGTGACAAAAAATGTTATTTATTCTTTCCACTTAGATTTGCAGACTTTTTTTTACTCAAAAATTTTAAGCTACCTAAAAATACAACCCATATGCTGTTTCAGTTTAGTGGCATTAGAAGACCATGTATTTGAAGTGGCTGCAACTATGTGACTAAAATTAGGTTCAAATGTTCACTGTATATTTAGTAAGACAGTAGTTCATTTAATTCTACATAAAAATTTCAAATATGTTTTTATCGTATATATGTTACTTTAGGCAGATGGACTATTCTTTTTGATGGCTATTATTGAGATTAATAAATAAAGTTCCCTGTGCTTTTAGTGTCAAAACTGTAGATCTTAAATGTTGAAATAAAATAGCATCTTTTTCACTGAAAAATTGAATCTCTTCAAATTATACATGTATCCTTAAAGTTCCATAAGTCATTCTATTTTAATAAATATTTCAATCTGATTTTATTTACTTATAAAAGGGAATAACACCAAATCACTTGATCTCAGCCAAAAGGCTGAGAAGTAATGATCCCAAACCATTAATAAGGTAATTATTTTTCTTTTTTAATGAAATGAGTCCAGAACATCTATAAAGCAATTATTTTTCTAGTGAAATTTTAAGGTATGCTTAATTAACATTAACTGAATAGATACTTTAGATATCATGTGCCACATCAGTAGTGGAATTGTACTTTTGGAAAAGCAGCCAAAGTAGTAGGAAGCAGAGATAGCTATTGTCAAGTTTATATGTCAGTGATTTCTTGATAAAAGAGCAAATAGAAGACATCAAAGATTCAAACTTGAAATGACAAAATCAGGAGAAATTGTAAGTAAAATAAATGCTTCTTTTTCATAATTCAATATTGGCAACTCAATAACTTTTTCTTCTTATTATTAAAAGTAAGCATTTCATCATCAACACTTTAGTCCTTGTTTACCTTGTCCTTTGTTGTCTCTGATTTCACATTTATCAACCAATCAGAAGTACTGCCCTGAATTGGAGCTAAATGCTTAGCCTCATTACTTAGGAAAAATAATCACAGTGAATCATAATAAGATACGAGTTCAGTAAGAGTAGTTAGAATGAGAAAAATCCTATTAGAATTTCATAGGGATAAGAAGTTTGGCTATCAAGAACAATTTATAAACCACATACTCTATATAAAGGAGTGTCGAACCAATCAATATTTAAGGAGTTTCTTCAGGTGGGAGAGACCTAGATTTTGGTAATAGGGGAGAGGAAAGGAAGGAAGGAGAGAGAGAAGAAGACAAAGAAAGAGAAAGAAAGAGATCACAATCTCAATCTTCTGTGAGAGGGAGGGTTCTGTCATATACACAGTATGGAATTTGCCACAAAGACAATTAAAACAGAGGCGCATTTAATTTATTGCAATGCAGCCGCAATGCAGCCGTAATGCAGCAGAACTCCTAGTTAAATAAATATGGTCAGCATCTCTTACTATTTCATAAACTAAAGAAATAAATTTTGCCTTTTGGAAAACAATATTTACTTGAATTTTTTTAATGAAAATATTCAGCATACACACAAAAATTCTGATATGAACATAATTAAAATTAAATGATAAGTAAGAGAAAAAGTAGCTAATAGAAGCAGACCTATAATGATTCAGATGTTTTAATTAAAAAATGAGACTTTTAAAATAGCTATTATAAAAATATTAAAGATTTAGAAGGAAAACATAAACAGATTAAAAATGCAAGGATTTCAACAGATAAATGGAATTTCTAATAAAGACTCAAATGGTACTCTTGGACTAGAAAGTATCATAGAATAGAGCAGCTAAGAAATTGAGGACAATATGTACTAAAAATAAACTGGAGTTCTAAAAGTTAAGAAATAGAAAAAGACATAAAACACATCTAAAGAGATAATATTGGAGAATTTCTAATAGTTCAAGAAATTCAGAATCCCCAGTATGATAAACAAACAAAAAAATTATGACACACATTGTAGATATAACGCTGAGAACGAAAGAAAAGAGAAACCTTTTAAAGCAGAGAGACCAAAAAAGCCACATTATATTTAAGAGAACAAAAATAACAATGATGAATGCCAGAAATGATGAAAGTTGGAAGAAAATGGAATAAATTTAAAAAATAGAAAGAATAAAACAAAAAGTTTACTTAGTATTTTATACATAGCAAAAATCTTTAAAAATAAAGAAAAATATATTTTTTAAAATTTCTAAAAACTAAGGGCTGACAGAATTTTTTGTCAACCCACATTATAAGAAAACTAGTTTTACCAGATGAAGTTGAGATCTCAGAAGCATAGATCCATAGGACAGAATGAAAAATGAAAGAAAGATTAACTATGTTATATAGCTTTTCAATTTAAAAACCTTTAAAAAATACTATTGATGTATTAATTAATAATATCACTGTATTATAGGGCATATTATAGATGTTTATATACATATATGTGTGTGTACACACACACACACACACACACACACACACACACACATATATATATACGCACACACAGTACACATTAAGGATTTGTGTGTGTATATATACACATACAAATCCTTAATGTGTACTGTGTGTATATATGTGTGTACACACACACACACACACACACACACACACACACACACACACCCCATAAATGAAGGATGTCTTCAGGCCAAGAATTTTACGTGATTTTCAGTCCCAGACGTCAGGTGGGAAGCTGCCTACTCCTTGTAAGCCATGGTTCACAGCCAGTGCATTGAAGCTTTTTGGAGGAAGGTGCTGTCAAAATCTTAGCCCCTCCTTCTTCTGGTCAGCCATGTTCACATGTATATCTGCTTTTCTAGCCCATGAACTTCAATTTGGATGTCTCCTTATTGGGAGTTTGGTCTGAGGTACTTCCTAGGTATTTCTACTGAGATTTCTTTGTCAAACAGGTATAGGATGATATACTTTTTCCTACTGTGACTTAGTAGTTTTCTACTCCTAGAGTTTCCCCTGCTTCTTCCCCCATTTTCATAAATGGCAAGAAGCTTTTGGTTCAGCCTTCTTCGCAGTGAAATGATTTATGTGTTGCATGTCATCTGACATTCATTAAGTGCCATTCCACGGTGAAAACAGGACACTGGCAAGTTGAACCTTTTTCTTCTGCCTCTTGCTCACTCTGTTTGCAGTAAGTAAATGATAGCTGTTTCAGTTTGGCTAATTAACCTCAACAGCTGGCAACTCAATTGCAAATATACTGGTCGTAAAGTTTCAAATTATTTTGTAAGATGATAAAACATTAATTCAAAGTAAATAATATATGAATAAGAGGAAAATAAATTAATAATAGAATTAAGTCCAGCCATTTTAGCAATTACATTAAACGTAAAGTGGATTATTTAGTCCAAGTAAAAAATAGAGATTGTTATTTGAAATTAAACAAAATAAGATACAGCCACCTAACACTAATCACAATTTAGTGGTGTGGATACATTCATATCAAACAAATTAGTCTACATCAAAATATTCTTGTGAGAGATACCAAGCAATATTTCATAATGATAAAAATTCAATTTCCCCGAGAGACATAACAATTCTAAATATCATATCCCTAATGATTTACTTTCAAAGTGAATGAGGCAAAAAGTTAATGTTCTAAAAAGAGATACAGAGACATCTACATCTACAATTATTATCAATGATTTTAAAGTGAATTTCCCTAAAGTAAACTAATTTATCTAGTGAATACAGGAATTTAGCGAAGGCAGAATTTTCAAAGCTTTAATTTATTATTATTATTATTATTATTATTATTATTATTATTATTTTATTTTTAGTGATGTTAGGGAGTATTGTGGGAGAGAAGTTAGCCAAAGAATTAAATGTTCAGTTTCAAAGTATAATTTAAGAAGTTAGAAATAAAAATTTTCTCATCCCTAGTCATGCTAGAAGGCAAAAGAATCTCACAATAAGACATAGAAAAATAAAATCCAGGGTTTAACTGAACTGTCCTGTATTAGGAACTCTGAAATACTTAAGGCAGTGCTCCATAGACCCTTTTAGCTAAATAAAGGGTTTCTGAGAATTTTAAGGGTGTTGTCACACTGTAGCCTTTATAGGTGGCTCAAAGTAGAAAGAGATTTTTCTCAAAAAGAGAATTTTAAATATTGATTTTGAAGTCAGGAATTAATCCCATTCACATTTATATAAAAAATATTTAGGTTTTGACCTGGTGTGGAGTGATAGGTGATGTAAAATGAGAAGAGGCTCTGGACCACAGGCAGGAGACAGTCTGATCAGGCAATGGGGATTATCTGCCAACCTACCACAGAATTCTATGCTTTACCATAGTTTTACCCACTCTAAAACTTTATGGAAATAAAACTTTCAAAAGAAGGCCGCAGTATCTCCAGTCAAAAAATAGAATGAAAATTTGGCCGCTTTTATTGATAAAGTTTGTCTTAGAGGGTATAGCAGAGAGCCCAGATAGGACAGAGAGAAGCAAAGGAGATGAAATGATTAGGAAGTAATTTCCAGGTAGCAGAACCATACTCTCATCAGGGAGCATTCTTTGCCACAAGAGTAGGGAAACTAAGAGCTACTCTATCAAATTTCAGTTCCTTTCTCTACCTGTCACTGCTATGTACTTCCAGTTTTACTGTTGTTCCTATATAAACATTGTATATTGAGTGTGAGTGTGTTGGGTATGCGGGGTGGCAGGGGGCAGATGATTTACCTTTTTAGCTTGCAGGTTTCTGCTTGATTTATTTCACCCAAGGGGTTACACCCAAGGAAGGATATACTGAGGAGCCCCATCCCCATCTGAATTGGGTTTTGGTGATGAGATCTTAAACTTCAAATCTAAGCCTGGTATTGTAACTGAATGAGACTTTTGGCAGTCTTGAGAAAGAATAAATATATTTTACATTTAGGAGGAATATAAATAGTGATAGCCAGAGGATGATCAGGGGTTTCATGGCACTTCTCCTATCAAGAGGTAAATTTAAATCCACTCCCACACTGACACTGAGTTTGACTATATGACTTACTTTGATCAAAGGGATGCCAGAAAATGTAAAACAAGAAAATGCTTGACATATACTTGCATGTAGGGTTAGCCAAATAAAGAGCCTGACTTGACACAATGAGTGATGAGAGACCACAAGTAGTGAGACATCCCAGTCACGGCACCAGAAATGGGAGTGAGTTCAAATTACACTCTCCAGCCCTATTCAAGCTTCCAGATGACTGAAGCTGTGTGAATGTACCAAGGTGATACTATCCGATAAAAATGGCCCAGCAGTCTAGAATAAAACTACTGAGTCAATAAATTTTTAAAAATAATACTATTAAGTTCCTTGATAAGAGGGTAGGTTTTAATTTAGTAACTGAAAGAGTTTCTGATTTATATTTTATAAACATATCATCCATTTAGAGCTAATTTTCATACTTGTTTCACAATTATGAATAGTAAATATTTCTAAATTTTAGGTCTTCTAGTTATGATTATATTCCTTCAAACTTCCTAAAATTGTGAACTTATACTTTATCTTTTAAAAATTTACCTTGTTGATTCATCTCAATAATTATATTATAATTTCTGTATGGTTCTATTTTATAATACATTATTATTATTTAGTATTTTAGTTATTTTTCTGTACTTGAGTTTGTTTTGATATTCTTTTTCAATTACATACTTATTTTTAAAATTTATTTCTTTATCTTATAATAAACATTTTAACATACTTCTCTCTAGCTGCCTATTGTAGCTTATTTTTTCTTCTTAGTTAAATAATTATTATTAGTTTTTTAAAACTTCTAATTGCTTAGGAAGTATTTTTAAAAATGTTAAGTATTTAGATATTTTTTGTGTATACATTCTCTCTCCTAGCTACATATATCCAACTGATTATTTATTTGCGTATGTTCTCAAATTTAACATATCTATCATTTAAATCTTGACTTCAAAACTTTCAAATCAAGGAGTAGAAGTTATTTACTATATTTTTTTCCAGAATTCTCTGCTTATAAAACCTTTACCCATCTGAAAGTGAGTATGGAATTAAAACTTCCAAATGGAAGCTTAGTGTGCTCTAGTCATAAAATAAAATGAAAATTATGGTTTAACTGTATTAAAGTAGACATTTAAATAGAAGGTAAATAATCTACTTATTCATTCCACAAGTGAATATTGTCTCCCCATTCTGCACTTCAGTGCTAGTTATAAAGAAATCACAAGATTTGGTTCCAGCTTCAGGCCACCAAAGGGATCACTGTCTGGTGGGAAATAACATCGCCGATAATGATACCAACACTGATAGTAATATCATGGGGCAAAAGCAACAAAGGCAATAATGAGTTCTGTTAAAGCTGAAAGCAGGGCTATCTAACCAGAGTATGAGTTAGTAATATCAGGAAATACAAATCTTATTTTGACTTAATAAATATACACTGTGTTCTCCCCTATGTATAAAATAAATTATTTAACACACATTTTTTATGCTTCAGCTTCTATATCAGTAAAATTGTGCCAGTAATAGAATCTTACAGGGTTGTTAAGATAGTATCTGGAAAATAGTTCTATTTAAGTGATCACTGTTGTTCTTAAGTAACTCAAATATTTGGATCAGGGAAAATAATAAAAAGTGAACGGAGCAAAGCTGGAATTTAAATTAATAATAAATTCAAGATTCCTCTAAATGGTGTTTTTATCATAGTATACTTCTAATCTCATAACTAGCCTTATATATTTGAAATGGTCTCTGGATAGAAGTGTAGGAGTCTATTCATGCAAAAAAAGACAAGAAAGAACATGGCATCATTGTATCACTTTCTTAGAATTCTAGAGGAATTCAGGAGATGTTTATACTCTATCAATTCACTGCAAATGGTTTTCTTTTAGTTAACTGATGTTATTTTAGGATTTCTCTTTACCTCCCTACCAGTCAATGACAGAAGTGGATTTTAGTTAATCATATAGGGTGATTAATAATATACTGATGTCCATATGGCTCACATCAAATTTCTACAATAATTTCATTTTAAATTTTATATTTTTCAATAGTCTAGGGCAACCAATTCACACTCCTCTGACACAAATTTTCTGAAACTGTTCTAAGCTGACATGCCCTCTTTTGTCCAGTTGTCTGGTTAAATAGCACATGACTTTGTAGCTGGTGAGCCTGCCTAATTAGTGCATTGTACTGAGTCAAGCCGACTTCCCACGTGGGGGCTCTTGGCTCTGCTCTGATTCACATCCGCAGACTGCAATCTGCCCCACTAGGAGCCTGACAAATGGTATATTACTGGTCAAAAGAGAGCCCTGGCAAGGTACTGTGAGTGCATTAGTACAAATCTGTCACCATTACTGAGGGAGAAAAAAATCACCACCTGTGACTGCTGCTTGTGATGAGTACTATCATCTTTATTTATGAAGGTAGCACATTTGGGCTCACATCCAACAATTAAGATTCTTTGGTTTCATTTGAAATCACCGACTCAAGAGCATAATAAACTTTATGTTCTCTATTCTAAAAAAGAGAGAAAGAGAATATTAGTCTAAATAGTCCTCTGTTCAATTCTCAATATAGATGGATGTCACATATTGGATCTACAAAGAAGAAAGATATTTCCCTTAGTACTTTGATCTTTTAGTGAATACTGGATCTTGTGAAGGCTATTAAACTAACTAGAGACCAACTTCCAATTGTCCCAGGCCTCTGAAATATTCTTCTTGAGGAAGATGTATGTGACTGTCCTTGGGATATTTGGAAATCCCCACATTCTTCCCAGGTTATTTTACACACACACACACACACACACACACACACACACACACACACCTTGGGATATTTGGAAATCCCCACATTCTTCCCAGGTTATTTTACACACACACACACACACACACACACACACACACACACACACACACACACACCATAGAATAAATACAATTGCTTTGAGAATTAGGTATGGTAGAAAGAGTCGTCATTGACTCATACGCGTATTATGGAGATTAAAAAGCTCCTTTGTGTTTGTAAAACATTTTTTTTTGTCTGAAAATTAGTCTTACATTAGGCAAACAACCTACAGAAATAATCTATTGTTTTTCATACACAATAAGCAATGACAAATTTTAATATAATGGCTCAGCTGAATGACAGTAACTTTATTGAACATTTACTTCTAAATAGAGGCTCGTAAATATATCTCTATCATAAATTAGTTGGAAATGATAATTGCATCATTATTTACAACTACCTTTTTTTTATTGCATTTTTTTAGAAAGGGATACTAATCCTGTTTAAGATAAGTTCTTCAAGGACCCTGTTAGAAATATTTTCAGTGCAACCACAAAACAAACCCGGATTTGCTGTCGGCCTTAGCTAAGTGATAATCTTTTCATGCCTCAGTTTGTTTACCTGTAAAGTAGAGGTATTATTAGAACTTATTTTTTAATATATACACACACATATATTCATCTGCACACAGTGATTAGAACTGTATCTGGGATATAATAAACTCTATAAAAATATGAATGATTATTCTATAAGTAATAATTTTAATGCTTCTAAATTAGAAATCAGTATGTTTCAACATAAATATCAAACTCTTGAGAGCTAAACTCCTGTATTGTTTACTTTTGTTTTCACTGACTATGACACGATGCCTGTCACATAGTCCTTACTCAATAATATTTGTGAATAAATTAAATATTATGTGGCTATAAAGATGTAGAATTAGAATTAGTTTCATTATGATATATGCTAATATTAGTAATGGTAAATACCAGTCAACACTTACTGAGATACAACTCTGAGCTGGACTGCTTTACATTAATCATCTTCCTGCTTTATATGCATCATCTCCAACACTCTCTATAACTCTACAAGATAGAGATAGGCAATATTAACTCTGTTTTGCAAATAAAGAAACTATTTGGATTAATATTCTCTCTTCATTTTTTTTAGGATAGTGAAGACATTAAGTTTACATAACATATAGATAAATCATTATTTTTTATTAGTCTTTGATTTAGGTGTGAGAGAAAATAGTGTACTATTTTACTTATGAATAAGTATTTTTAGAAAAATAAATGTGTACTGGGAAATAGCTTCAATAACAGATTGACAAATAATAAGATATTCTCTTAATAAGATAAATAATGAAGATAAGTAAAGAGGGATTCAGTGACTTTAACATGGATCTCCTCTTTATTTTTCACAACCAATTAGAAACTATTAGCTTCTTCTGAGCGAAACAGCTACTTAGGCCTTTTCACATCTTGTAACTAGTGAGAATTTAGGTTCTCTTCTGTAGTTTACATTGTTTCTTCATAACTAGTGTTGGAAACCCAAGTGAAAAGAACAGAAGAGCTCTTCAGGTGTCTGTTGAAACTAAGAGAGAAAGTTGACATTGACCAACATTTCTGGTCTTTCTGGCTACCCTACTCCTAAGAAGAGGCTCAAAATATGGAAGGAAGATGAATGGATAGACTGATTTATCCCATCTTCTGAACTTGAGAGAAAACAATGAGAAGGTACAAATTACAGAGCTTCATTCTTGTGCCTTCTCAGAACCAGTCACTTGTTTCCTAGACTGCAACAATAGGGCCTGCTACACTATCTATTCTTAGTAGGACTCCAATGTAATATGAAGACCCAGTAAGACAATACTGTTCTAATACAAAATTTATGCTAATGCTGCAGGCCTAAGGGACTTTATAACTTTACAACTAAGACTTTTGAAAATCATAGAGACTTTCCATGGGGTAGATCTGGCTTTAGCCTACCACATGGCAAAAATAGACCTCGATAATATGATTGTTCCTAGCCCCTATTCTGACCTCCCAAACTGCAACACAAATTTTTTATTCCAATCATATTAAATTACTTGTATTTTCCTAAATGACATATTTTGACATGTATCTATAACTTTACACACACTTTTATCTGCGTAGTACGCCCTTCCAATTTCACTCTTTACCTTTTATTTTCTTCTAGTATTAAGATAAAAACTTACCTTCTCCCAGATTTTTTGACCCCAAAGATGTCTCAGCATCCTATGTACATCTACAGCATAAAGTAGCTTGTTGTTGTTTTGTTTAGCTCTTAGACAAGAGTATTTTCAGCTCCTAAATTTTGTCTTTTATATCTGTTACTCCAGGCTTATTTTACTATAAAAGCACAGAATTGGTTCTCAATAATAAAAAATGTAGGGCTAGAATGTCTATTATAAATCTTAGCTCTGACTGTTACTAGTTATATAACTTTGGGACGTCCCTTAAGCACTCTTTGCCTCAGTTCTCTGCATGTAAAGTTAGGATAAAAAGAGTATGAATTTAAATATGTGAAGGACTTAGAATAGCATCTGGCACTTTGTACAAACTATATCAAAGTTTACTATTATTACTATTACTAAGTAGCTAATTCTATTAGAATGGAGACCAAGTATATATACAGAAATAGAACTTTTACTTGGAAGACAGACCTTGGGGCTGAGTAAAATAAAGTTTTTCTTATAAGAAATGGAGTCAGTATATAATGCATTATGACTATAAACTGAAAATATAAAGCAAATTAAAAAATTTAGGTTAATTTATGGCAACCAGATTCATAATATACTATTAAATATAATTTTTAATTGTGAAAAATTATGTTAATCTTCACTACTGCTTACATAAAATACATAGTATATTAGGCTTAATTGTCCACTGATATGACTTAGCAAAATAGTTCTTCTGTTTTATTGTGTCATGGCTTTGGTGTAGCTGCTATGACACTTTGGACTTAGATTATTCCAAGAACATCCAGAGGGTATAATGTCACCTAATGAATCATTAATACTGCTGTAGTAGCATGATTTTCTATTTTACTTTCTTCTGAATTGTAACCTGGCTTGACCTTAATCAGTTCTGGGAACTAATAGAGTCATAGCTCATCTGGCTGTACATATGCTAACAGGGATAGATATACATAGACAATTTCTTCCATTTCATCAGTGATGGAATGGGTCCATTTGGTGACAGCCATTCAATTGGCAAGAGCTATATCCAGTCACTCATGGGACTTCATATGACTTCTTTCCTTAATTGCTTCTGAAATAGGTGGTTCCTTCACTATAGAAAGCTCAAAGCTTTTTCTGTTACCCAGTATAAAGAGACTTTTAAAAATGTGCTATGAGGAAACAAAATATAGGTTAAGAACTTCCTTAAAATATTTTTTAAAATTATAGACTATTCTAGGTGGAGTTTTCTAGGGAGTAGACCCTAAGATGTGCTTGTAGGAAGTTCAAGGGAGTATGCTATCTGCAACAAAACCCATAAGAGAACAGAGGCACTGGAATTGGTTGAAAAGAAACCAGTTGTGATGCAGTTGTGCAAAGGCCTTAGCTGGTCCAAAGATACTATAATTGTACTGGATGTTCTTAAGCTGGCATGGCCTTTCAATGTCCTGAAGTGAAGAAAGGGAACCAAGGTTCATGCCCTTGTATCACACAACCATTGAGGAAACCGTGCCCCATGGAAGGAACATATAATTGAATGAGATCACTGGGAATCAGAACTGAGCCATCAGCAGCCATTTCTGACATCAGAAGAAATAGGAGATATATGAATGGCACTCCACAATATTTATACATAGAAAAATTTCCAAAGACCAGCATATATGTGTGTGTGTGTGTGTGTGTGAGAGAGAGAAATAACCAAAGCATAGATGTCAGAATGAAGAGTTTTTATTTAATTACAGCGAGAATGTAAGAGAATTAGAAAAGAAATGTCTAAGCTTTATTTAAAAAATAAGTTGCATATTTGCTTTAGCTTTGGAGATTGTTCACCAGGACTCTGTAAAACAATATTATATCCTCAAAAGTAATAAAAATTATAGGTGATTGCAAATTATTTTTAGGCCTGTTAAGAATATAAACATACTCTTTTCAGGAGAAAAAAATTTCTTCACACACAGAAGTACTATAGCAATTCATTCAGCTGAGTATAAGATTGATTGTGATAATTTGCAAATGTGATTTTTATAAAACATCAATATTATCACTATAATTCATTTCCTTAACTTGATAGAACTTTCATTTCATTTATTTTATGATATTAGAAGGTATTAAAGCTAAAATTGCTATTTTGTTAATTATGGTTTTCAATTAGTGAGGACCCTGTTCTCTTAAATGTCATTTTAATGTGGATCACCACTACAAAAAAGCAAAGCAAGCTAATTGAGCATATCAAATAAAATATACCAAATAAGAAAAATAATAAAATAGTGTGCCTATTGATTATAGCAGTCAGCCTTTCCAAAACTTAATTTTATATTACACTGCCTAAACTATAACTATTCAGTTGTGCTGGAAAATATGAAGAAAAAGAGAAAGAAATTTAGCAGTTTTATTGTAATTCAGAATCACTGACCTTTTGAAAAAGGCCTATGTACTTTTGAAAAAATCTCATAATGGATTTTTAATTGTGGTCAAATTTATTTATGTGTTTTTAATATTTTTTGATACACATTTCAAATTGAACTTAAGAAAATTCCTGCCATTTCACCCTCACCATTAGTGTAAAAGAATATTAATTTCCTCTCTTTTTTGTTTCAGAGCATTCATGTTTCTTTTTACATCTTCTTTTCTGTACTTCTAGGTGAAAAAAAGATGGAAGGAGGAAGATCCCCCATTAGCTTAATTTTCATGCTCTGATTACTCCTTTTATATGTTTATGGATTACTGCATTTTATCTTTAGTAAATATGCTTTACCCATTTTTTTCAATTATAGTTTGTCTTTCTCTTAATTATTTTAAGATTCCATTTATATATTAAGGATATTAAATCATCAGTCTGTAGCTTCATAAATTTTATTTTCTAGTCATTTGCCTTAAGTTTGTTTAAGACATTCATATTACTTTTATTACCTATTTTTGTTATAAAGAAATTTTTAATTTTTTTTGTAGTCAAGTATCAGTAAGCTTTTAAAGTAATTTCTGGTTTTGTTGTTAGGTTTAGAAAGATCTCTACTTCCTAATTTTTTGCTCAAGATTGTTGTTGAAAAATGTATGTGTTATCTTTCATTAAAATTTTCTTTGAAATGTTAGAAGAATATAAAAATAAGAACAAACCAATTACAATATTCTAAAATCAAGAAAAGCCTCAACTATCTCTAGAATATTTTTTTAAAATCTTGAAAATATCAATCTAATGAGATCAGACTAATTTGAGATTAAACAGTGATGAAGAATAAACAAAAGAAAAGCTAAAGAAAGACCTCGCACTTCCCATCAAAGAGTCTTCCAGTGAAAGCTAGGATGATGCTGAGATTAGACAGAGTAGAGATTAGAAACTAGAGTGGGTCTGAGAAATCAATGGAAGCATTTGTCAAATGTTCCGAGAACAGTTGCCCTTGTGCTTAAATGGAAAATTTTTATACCCAAAGACAGCTCTCTCAACAAATTTGAGCATCTGCAGGGAGAGCAATATAGTGAACACTGGGGCCAGAGAGACAAAAAGGGTGATCTATATGTAAATTTCAATCTGCAAGATAAACAAGATGGCCCTGAATTCAGAATGCAAATCTTTTTGTAATAGGAAAGAATTGACAAGGAAATCTGTCTGGAATTTACAACAGGCAAGATCCTTACAATCATTGTCTGCATTTAAGGCCTCCAGAACAATAAATTTCACAAGTGTTAAGAAAGCTTATCCAAGTTACCAATGCTGCTGAATCTATGCCCTCATGTGAATCATCAAGAATCACCAGTTTTTGAAGAAAAATAACACTATGAAATAGCAAAACTAGGCTTCAGAAATAGTGGAACTAGATTACAGATTAATATTTTTGAAATATTTATTTGATATCAGAGAGATTTAGAGGATATCAAATCCCAAAATAGAAAATATGGCAGGAATCGAAGATTTTAAGAATTAGGAAGATTCCACACCAAGATTATTGTTTAATAAAATCTATATTTCCCTTTCTGCTTTTAATTTTTTATTATGTCAACCTTCAAATAACTCTAACAATTGAGTTTAAGTTAAGATATGAGAGTCATCTAATTATATTTCATTTTAACTTGTTAGCTGCTTTGTAACAATATCTATATCTGTATTCTGCTCCATTTATGGCCCATCTATTTTTGTTAGTACCACAGTGCTTTAATTATTGTAGTTATGTTTTACTTTCTGTTACAAGATATCTTTTATAATCACTGTTTTTTATCTTTTAATTGCATTATGTATATATGTTATATAATTTATATATAAAATATATTTGTTATGTCATTAGTTGGATTTCCAAAAAAAATGAACTCTTTAGAAGTTTAATATGACATACTAATTTTTTGATAAGTATCAGCAGGACAGGAATATTTTAATATCTGATATTCTAAACCAGTAATATGACTTCTCTCTCTTCAAATATTCCTTCATGAGCCTCAATAAAATGTTTCCTTTTCTAGGTATGTAGTAATTATATTTTTAGGTTACTACTATTAATTAAATATTTATTTTTATTACTTTGAATTGATATATTTTCCAAAATATCCAAGTGCTGGTATACAAAGACACATATTTTAGAAACAATGACAGTATTTAATACAACAGTATATTAGAGGAGTTCTTTATAGTCTTTTTTTGGGGGGAGGGGGTGTTAGGTTTAATAGTACTCTCTGTAAATGTTTATAATTACATTTCTTCTTTTTCAATAATATTTATATTGTCCCCTTATTAAAATTTGTAATTGATTCCATTGCCCGGAATCCTGCCTATACTACAATGATTTTCAGATTTTTTTTTGATAGAATGAACTAAATTTTATAATTATGGACTTTCTCCCTAAGTAATGCACATAAATGTTGGAGTTCATGTTCTCCATTAAACTGATATTTAGAAGTGTACTATAGTGTTTTATTGTTAAAGAGAATATTTACTGTTAGTTCAGACAGACCCTTCTATTACGGTAAATAAATATCTTTATAATTCTTTCTTTCAAAATGAGCAGACACTAGAACAGAAATATAGACATTTATAAAATGACTTTTTTCATAAGTATTGAGATATGATTGTTTCCTTTTGCCTGTAATTGAACTTATATGATAACTTGCATAAATAGCCAATCCAGTATTGATCTATTCTTACATTCTTAAAATAAAGTATACATAATCATCATAGGCTGTTTTTTACTATACTACTGAATTCAATATGCTTCTATAATTTTTAGGATTTTTCGATTTGTCAAGTTTGGATATAAAGTTTACTATAGATCGGTAAAATATTCAGTGTTTTTCTTATGTATTGCATATTATATAGACCTCATTTTTTTTTTTTAATTTTCCACTAAACCATTTATGACCAGCCCATCTTGATGAGATAGTTGGATTGGATAGTTCTTTAAATTTTTTACAATTTCTCACATGGTTAAGACTAATTTCAGGTTGTCTGTGTCTTGTTGAGTCGATATTCTTTGTATATCCTTTCCATGTAATCACCTGGAACATGGTCCTTTTCTGAAGGTTGTGATCAGCACCATCAGATCTTTCTCTGCTTTAGTCCCCCTTGTTCATTAGTTTTCATCAGCAATCCTTGCACAATCAAAGAATGTTAGCGATAATGTAGGAAAGAAACTCTTTATTTACCAGTAACCTAATTTCCTTATTCGTCACTTCACTTTCATTTGTAGCAGTTCCTCAGAAAATAACTGAATGTTCTGTTTCAGCAAAACTGTGACCCTTACCAGTTTCCTGTGAGAATTTTTACTATTATATTGTTGGTTTCTTTCAGGGAGATATTGAGAAAGGGCTGGTGGAAATCAAACTTTGAGAACAATCTTGATTTTTTTTTGCAGTCTTTAAATATGTTGTTTTCAAATAAAAAACAATCAAATTCCAACTGTATATAATTCCTACTAATTGTACAATGCAAGATCTCATATTTCTTGGAGGAAAATAAAACTCATTGATTACTTTCAAAAACAAACAAAACAAAATACTGAACTGACTTACAAGCTACCAAAATACTGAACTGACTTACAAGCTACCAAAATAAACTGTGCTAAGGATATTGAAAGATAGAAGGTACACACTTACTGTAAGTCAACACACAGCTCTGGATTTTTGCCTAAGGAGTTGTTCCCTCTGATGAGAGAGCATATATGAGCTGGTCTATTCCAGCTCTGGCATTGTATGCTTCTGGGAACTCTCTTCACTCTCACTTCCTTGCAAAGCTTTAATCTTTTCGATGTCTAATCATTAATTTAATAATAAAATAAATAGTATCTTTATGGTCAGATGGTCCAATTTTTTTTAGGTGCTCAGTTTTAGATGATAGGGCATATAATTTTATCTTGCAGCTTCAACCCATCTTTCTGAAATGATTAAGTTGGCATTAGCTGTAAAAAATACTTTTAGAAAAAATACCAAATCGATTTAATACTGCATAGTTATCCAGATATGTATTTCTTTTGAATAAAAGATCATTTTCCACTATTTTTCAATTTGCTTCAATTTGGCACTTTTCCATTTTTTATTCATTTTTGATCGTTGACTGATATGACCTTGTTATGTTAATGATGAGGTTTTCTTTTAATCATTTTTATTTTTAAGTATGTGTGTGCTTGAGAAAGAAAAATCTAGGAACTATTTTCTTCTTTTAATTTTCTAAGAAATGTGAACATCAATGAAAATGCTAGTTTATACTCTACCCCTTCAACTTAACATCAGTGTATTATATGCATGCTTCTGCTAAGATTTTAATGTTTAAGTGAGTTTTTATTAGGATGAATTCTCAGATGTCAGAGATTGGCAGCAATATCAATAAGAAGCCATCAGCATGCCCTTATTCCTAATTCTCATCCTGACGTTACAAAAATAAGCACAATAATTTTATGGCTTCTTTTTCTCTCTAAAATGTAACTACATTAATCTGAAAGACAGCTTATTTTTCAAGGTCAAAAGTGCTTAGTTACAAATTGATGAGCTATTATGTGTGTCTGCGGTTTTCTTAATGGCACTGTATTAATAATACGCATGCAGAACAGGCCATAAAAATTCCATTTAAAAGTATTAAGGCATACTGGGACATTTAATCAGGTTAAAATTCCTGTCAGTTGGCTCTAGGCACGATGTTGTTCAGTAAATGATTAACAAAGTGTGTGGAATATAAAGATGCATGTCTATTACATGACTTTAGATTTCACTGAAATGACCTTTTTTGTTTTCTGCATCTAGCAAATGATTCAACTAAAATGCATTACAGTGATATTCATTGCTTTAAGTAGCTCCTACTGTCTTCCAGACTGGATTGTTTTGATTAGAAAATCAGTAGATAATATACTTGTTGAGGTGCTGACATTCTTTCCAGGTAGGAAAAAAGTCATTCAGTGATAAAATGTTTTAAAATATGAATCACATTGTAAGCTTTCTTTTGTGATTTATAAAAGCTATCTCACCAGGTGTGCACTGTGGTCTTAGAAAACCAAGATAGATTAAATAAGAAAAATCTATGGAAAGGATTCTTCTGATAACCTCTTATAGTATATCTCACAAGTTCAAGGGGGAATGTTATTTAAAATAAAGATTATAATGTAATAGAAATCACGGTCTACAGGAGTATTTGCATGATATAAAACGAAGTCACATTTTCTAGATAAGTAAAAGAACGAACATTTCTGGCCTATGAATGTCTTCTCTAATCTTTTTTCCAGTAGTAGTTAAAGGGGAAAATTATAGAAGCACAAGTTTCTAAGAACATCTTTGTCAAACAAACAAATGGCTGACCTTTCAAGTAGCAATCATGAAGCTGTATAAAAATTATTCCTCCGTTTGTTGTGTTAGCTGATATTTATACCTATCTTTCATGTGTGTTTGTATATATACCAGTATGAATGTGAAATATTTTGGTTAAATATTAAAGTAAACTGATTCTTTAAAAAAACAACCTGGGTCAATAATCTGAATTACTTTGTCCTTCAACTGAGGATATTGCAGATTTATTTTAGAGAAACACATAGTGGTATTTCCCAAACCTTAAAAACTCAAGTTCTTTAACACAAACTCACATTGATTTCTTGCTTTTAAATTAACAGGTTCTATATTTTAAAACAGTTTGGAGTTTACAAAATATTTTAATGGAAAGTATAACAAGTTGTTATAGTACCTTTGTTAAAATTGATGAATCACTACTGATACATTTTAATATAATCTATAGATTATGTTGAAGTTCACATTTTGTGTTGTACAGTTTATGGGTTTTACCAAATGCATAAGTTCATGTGTGCACCATAAGAGTATCATACAAAATAGTTTAGTTTCATTGCTCTAAAAATACCTTGTGCCCCACCTGTTCATACATTCCTGTCTTCATTCTTCAATCCCTGGCAACCACTGTTCTTTTTACTCTTTCTATAGTTTTTACTTTTTTCAGAATGTCATCTACTTAAAATTACACAGTATATTGCCCTTTTAGACTGGTTTCTTTCATTTAGCAATGTGAATTTCAGATTCCTTTACATCTTCTCATTTCATTTTATGGTTAAATAACATTATCTTATATGGATACCTACCACAGTTTGTTTATCCACTGACCTATTGAAAAATATTTTGGATACTTCCAAATTTTGGCAATTAAAAATAAAGCTGCTATAAATATCTACGTGCAGGTTTTTGTGTGGACATAAGATGTCAGTTGATTTGGGTAAATATTTTACAATATGATTGCTGGATTATCACTGAATCTTTTAGATCTTAGAATAGCAACACATATTCACTTGAAGAGTTTTCTTTCTTTTTCTTTTTTTAAAATTAAGTTTATTGGAGTAACATTGGTTAATACAATTATATAATTTTCAGGTGTACATTATAATTTCACATCTGTGTGTGTTTACCACTGAAAGTCCAGTTTCCTTCAGCTACCATATGATTCTCTTTACCCACTTCACTCTCCCTCCTACCCCCCATATTCAATCCCCTTTACCCCATCTACTTTCTCCCTCCTTCCCTACTCCCTACCATCTGGTAACCACTAGTCTACAGTTCATGTTCATGAGTCTCTGTTTGTTGAAGAGTTTTTATTGCTAAGTAGCATCAGATTATAATGAAAACATAATTTTCAAATTAAATTATTTTATCTTATTAAATTATTTCCAAATATCAGAAGCAATTTAGCTTTTCAAAATAATTAATAACTAAAAGATATGATCTAATCTAAGGTTATTTCTTCCTATAAAAATCCATGGTTTATAATCAGGTTGTTTAAAAACAACCTGTAATATTTAGAGCCTCTTAAAGTATTTAAAAGAATTTATTAAACTATCGGATATTCATCTGGATATGATGCTACTGTAATATAACTAGTTTGGGTCTGAAAATTAAAGCTTACATAAATGATGCTTTTAAGTTATTTAGTTCCATAAGAAATTTAAAGTAAATATTACTTTTGTTGTTGTTGTTGTTGTATTTGGTATACTACCAACTTTCAGAATCACAGAGTGTAAGGGTGATGGAAAATAGTTATGTTGCAAATAATAATTTCACTTTGCTTCCTTGAAACTGAAACCTCAAAGGATTTCTTTCTTTGGCTCTCAGTACCCTATGCCCTTCTTTAAAAATGTATGGATAAACCAATGTGTCTCATGAAAAGATAGATAAAGACAACTATTAATTAAATTTCTAAACTTTTTTATCATGAATTGAGTTTATGGCAGAAGAACTAGTAATGTTTAATTAAAAATTATGGAATTTGCAAGAAATTTTAAAGTATGAACTATTTTACTTTCCTACAAATACAGATATTCTCTCCACAATATTTCTTAGAAGTTTGAAATGCTAAAATTATCCCTGATAATTTATGGTAAAATTCAAATTCCAATAACAATTCTTCTCTTTAACAATATTTTAGCACCTTTAATTAATAAAATATTTTCATGAATTTCATTATATTCAATAACATTTTATAAGATTGATAGCTTTTAGTGGTAAATGTTAAGAAATATTAAGATTTAAAGTATCAAATTAACCCTTTTATTCTGATATATTAAGCTAGCTGAAATTTAAAGAACAACCAGTTATATCTGGTTATAGTAAAATATAAGTAGCGCATTTATATTGAGCTTAAAGTTGACCACAATATTATAAAGATTTAAGCACTTCATGAGAATAAAACAATTTTATAAGTTTATAGAAAATTTAAAAAACATGCGATTGTCATTATTTTCAGAAATTTTAAATATATAATTCAAGTTAGTTATAAAAATTGTACATATACCTATATGGTGCCATGAACATTTTTTTAGCCATCTTATTTCCTAATTGAGCTAACATTTATCATGGATTAAACATTATAAATATTTCAAAATATTTACAAACAATAAATTCAAAGAGGAAAAAGGATTTTTAGTCAACTGAGTTAAATTTGCAAAGAATATAAGGTGAAAGTATTTATGAAAAATATTAAACTCAAATTTTCAGAGTAAAAAAATGAAAAGAATAATTACAGAATTTGGAGTGTCTTTATCTCTCTATTCCAAACACTCATATTAGAATGATAAAGTTAAGAATGGCACACACATGCATACACACACACACACACACACAAAATGGAAAAGTACAACATGAAAATATGTAGGAAGAGTACCCAAGTCAAAATTAAAGCACTCTCCATGTAATCAAAATAGTAGCTAATAGCTGATGAAAACATAATGTGCTAAGCAATATTCTATGTGCTTTACAGGATGATGATGATGATGATGATGATGATGATGATTACGGAAATCCCATGTGGTAGTTAATACTATTATCATCAGTTGTAAAGAAAACTGTGACTGAGAGATTGTGTAATTTGACCAGGGTCACTAAATTAGTAAATTGTAAACCCATAATGTAACTTAAGAAGGCTAATTGAATAGTATGTAGTATGTAGCTTCTACTCTTGAAGATCATCTATTACAATAATAAAGAAATTAAAAAAAATTTTAAACTTAAAACATTTGGTAATCACAGTTAATGATAAGAAAACAACAGAGAAGATTAACACAAAGGCATTTATTTGTATTTTCAGACCTTTGTGTTTATCTATTGTGTGTATAGAATTTGCCAATACAGAAAGCCTTTACCAGACAGTACACAATAGAGTTGGGAGTTTAAAATTAACTTATGTTTACAGTATTGCATGATGTTTTTAAAAAATAGAAAAATGTGTTTCATTTAATTAATAGTTAAAATGCTATGCCTTTTCAGTTGTCGTATAATTTAGAGGAAAGTTGGGAATTCTCTAACACTTAGGAAAAAGTCTATAAATGATTAGTAAGAAAGGGAAATGTGGACAAATAAGTTTGTTTTGTGCATTAAAGAAATATAGTAACATTTTCAGCACTGTTTTGTAGTAATACAAAGCAAGGGTAAAGAATTTCTTGTGGAGAAACTGGAGAAGACTTGAGAAAAGGTGAATTTTGAACTGAGTCTTTAAAAGGAGATAAAGTAGGTAGGTGGAAGAATGCTTTCCAGGCTGCAGTAAGTATTCATTAGTGGCTGAAATAAGGGATTCTGGAATGGAGTGTTGAGTTTATGGTTGGAAATGTAGATTGGGACTAGATTTTAAAAACTCAAAGTTTAATTTATAACTAGTTATTAATTTATAACTAGAATTATAAGAAGATATAAGGAGGTTACAAAATAGGGGACTGAGACAGATGATGACAATTGTGTTACCCACTTAATTCTATTACCTATTTGGAAGATAGCCTGTAATGACTATAGGGAGGACAATTAAAAGACAATGATAGTGGTCCAATAAAGAAATAATGAAGACTTAGATTAATCAGTGGATATGCAGAACACAGAAGAAGCTAAATATTGAAGCAAAATGAATAAGAATTGGTTGTGATTGTATGGATTGAACTTCAGTTTTATCCTAAACTACATAACCTAGAATTACTATATATATATATATATATATATATATATATATATATATATATAATTATGCAGGAGTGTTAATATTCTCTATTAACCTAAAATTAAAATTTCATTACCTTTAAAAACTCAAATGATAAAGTTAAAAATTCAGTTTAATATTTATATATATTGTTATTCTATGTGATTTATTATTGCCTGCAGTATTAAAAATTATCCAAACATAAGAGAATAAGATTATGTTTGACTTCCTCAGTAATAAAGATGATAATATTATTTACCATTTACTGATTGCTTCTTAAATATGAAAAACTGTTCTAAGCTTTCTCCCATAATTACCTCTTTCAAGTAAAGAAAGCAAAGCTCAGAGAAGTGACTTAAATTTATTAAGGTGACACTATGAGTTATCCTTTAGAGCTGGGGTACAAATGTGGGTCTTTCTGTTATCAAGTTTAGGCTTTTTAAAATGATGATACAGTTTTTCTTGAATGTTCTTTTAGATTAGTAATGACTCAAATGTCTATGTTCTATTAATATTGACATTCTTTTCCCATTATGCAAAATTGAAATTTATATTTTGCCTACCTTCACTCATAGCTGTTAAGCATTAAATCTCTCACTTCTAAAAATTGCCTCTGTACTTGTCTAGTTTGACTGATTTCAAAAAACATTATTTCTGTTAATTATTTTCTCTAGTTATAGGATAAAATAGTATAGTAAACCACATCAACTTCATGTTTTCAATATTAACATTAAATTTTCAAGAGAAAAACTCTATTATACATTTTTTTAAACAATTTTTGTATACTCAGTAACATGACTTTGTTTTCATTTGGTGATGTAATTTCAACCTAATGTTTTTTTCGTTCTCAAATTATTTCATATGCTTTTGTTCCATTGACAAATATTTGTGTTGTCAAAATTCAACCACTTATTTGGAGACATTTTTACTCCATGCTACCCATGTTTTCAGTATTTAAGAGAGAATTTTAAGAAATCTATTTTTTAGGTTTAATTGGTCAACAGTTTATGACAAAAACAAAAAAGTACTTTATGTAATTTGTTTGAAAACTGTGCAAGAAAGTGTTATGTTAAAGTTTAGACAATTGTTTTTCTCAACAAAATGCAATTTTCACTTATAGGATAAGGCTGCTTCACCAACTGAACATTCATGATAAAAGTAATTAATTCTTAAATAATTTAAAGGTGGCTTGATATCTTTTATTGATAGGGTTAGTTGGGATAAATAATCTCAGCATTTATTTATGATAAATACATTAAATTAAAAACTTGGAACAGTGATAGGGGAGCAGTATAACTGATTATCATAGAATATAATTTTATATTAATAATATTTCAAGCAATTATAGTGAAAAACTATGAGCTTCTGTTTTAATTTTTGTTTCTTTCTACATTTGTATTTAATGTTTTCCTTGTTATACCATCACATTTCTAAAACAGAGGCTCCGTGATGTATCTCAGTGGGTAATGAAAATTAAGGTCATATAGGTCCAAACAACTATTTGCTGAAAGCAGCAGTAAAATGCAGAAAGACTAGATTAATTGACTTCATAAAACATTCTTTTCTCCTTTTTAACCAACATGTAAAAGTATTTTACATGTAGAAGATAGGAATAAGGAAATATTCTATTTCAATTTTGGCTACCCCATAGGCTAAAATAACTTTTTTTAAAATTACATATCTTACAATTTGACTTATAATCTAGTGAAACTTTATTATGGTTAGACATTAACTGTGATCACTCAATAAATTATTCTTTGTAATCTGAAAAAGTTTCTTAAATTTCACTGAGGCCTTAACTAAAAATCTATTTTCTTGTTCCTATGGTATATAGTTATCTAAGTTTCCTTTAAAATGACTTGTAACTTTTAACACCATTGAAATCAATATTGTACTTGTGAGAACTGATCACATATCAGGACAAGATAGGATAGAGTGGGAGAAAGAGCATGAATGATCTACCAAAACTGAAGAATAAAAACAGACCTCATTTTTAAAAGCACAGAAAGGCACTGAAGAGCCACAGAACAGGCTCCAAAGGGGAAGGACTCTGTAGCATTTGGCAAAGCTTCAGCATTAACCTCTTGAATGGAGCAGCTATGAATGGATTTATCAGGGCTCCTAAATGAGGCACTCTTGCTCCTAAGGGCATTTCATAGTCAGATCCTCCAAAACAGTATTATTTTACAACAATATTAAAGATTAAATTGCATTGCTACTTTCTACCATGTTATGGTGTTTAATATCTTTTAATCTTTCAGGGTTAAATTTTAATGATACTTAGCATATTACATGTTGGAAATTGTATTGTGTTTTCAGTTCTAGGAAAAGCCCAAGTTTTAAAAAGATTTTTGAAAACTCTCTGCTTCATGCAGCATCCTTAGGTTAAGGTGAAGGGATGTTGATAATATATATTCCAACTAATAGATGACCAAGAATAGAATAAATACTATTTGGTAAACAATACTAACATTTAAGATGCAAACACTATAGGAAAACCCTTGACGGATTTTGGCAGCAGGCACTTGAACACTGGCTAGATTCTATCCTCTGGCCTTTGTCTAGGTCTCCCATGTGATTGGATGACAAATATGAGAATGAAAATCAATATGTAAGCATGAATAGGACTGTTAAGAGTGATCTTACTCTATGCGTTGCACTGAATAGACTTTTTAATGGTCCAAATTGACCTTTGGGCCAAATAGTTCAGTTTAGAGAGAGGTGAAATACTGTGTCAGCAAAGCTGCAGAAGACCTCTTACTGGATTGAAGCACCACCTAGTAATTTACACTCATTTGGAGAACATTTCTCTGTAAAATTCACATGTTTACCAAATTTAGGGTATACTTAAATTGTTATCAGTGTTCATAATAATTACATAAATAAAACTTAAGTTACTGTATTCTTTACTAACAGAGCTTCATCTTTCTTCTTTGGTTTGTTTTCCTGGATTCCCACTGTCATGTTTGTATTTTCTGAATTAAGATAAATGGCTTTTTTATCCACCTCAGGATATTCTCCTACTCCAGAATTATGCATAGTAGCAAGACTTTATTCTCCTCCCCCTCTTTTTTTTTTTTAAACCAAGGGACTTTAAACACTTCATGAAGTTATGCATGTTACATGTCTTTCTCAGAATAAATATACATTTCTTCTTTGTGTTTTGTTTCATATAGGAATACAGAGAGTCTCTAGATTCAAAAAGAAATATCATATAATTTTGAATGAACATGGACCTCTAGGAATATCAACCTTTCTGTTTCCTCATGATAATGAAGATAGCATTTATTAATAATTACTTATTAAGCACTTATAAACTATATAAGTGGACAAATAAGCAATCACAAAAAGACAATAGTCATTATTATAGTTTTTGTCGTAATGGCTCTTATAGTCTGGGAGACTATATATATATGTATGTGTGTGTGTATATATACACACACATATTGACTATTCTATTATTCACAGTAGTTAATGGTTAAGACAGCATAATAGGTTCTATAAAATAAATGTGAAAGGAGACAATTTTGAAAATAATTATTTTAAAATTTCTGAAACTTTTCAAATTCTGAATTTATATTTTTTCTTAAATTTTAAACTTAAGTTTGTTTAGTTTTTGTTTTGTGATTAGTATTATACAAGTTCAGAGAATTATCAATGTCAATTACAATTTTTCAAAAGATGCTTTTCAAATTGTATAATGCCGCTTAAACTATCAATTACTCTTTCACAATATATTTTCATTGATATATAAATTTATTATGTACCTAAACAATTTTTTGATAAACTTATACCTATACTAAAAAAAGATAATAGAAGATATTTTAATTATTGCCAGGGAGTTGAAAAACATCCACTTTATGAAACTAAAAAAAACTATGCTCAAAATCACAGAAAAGCAAAAAAAGATAAATTTATGCTAAGTATGACTATTACATACCAAAAGAATATTAATAAATAAGAAATTCATGTTATTCAATCAACTTCATATAGGCTACTTAAAGCAATTTTTTTCCCCTGAATGCATATATACTTTCAAAATTAAAAGTCAAACTTGTATCAACATACTATAGTTTTCCAGGCCACATAGGTACATAATTTAATTTATATAATCCAAATCAGGTACTGTATGGATTTGAATATTGCATTATCATAATTACACAAGGTAGTCGTGTAAAAGTATCTCCCACAGAGTAAAGATAATTTAAAACTATTTTCCTCTATTTTTCAAATGCACATTAAATTCCATTTTTTCTTGTTTCCTTGGCTTAAAGGCCTGAGAACTCATTTTTGAGAAAAAATATACTATGGGTATGAGAGTCTTTGTTGATTGCTAAAACTGCAGCAAACAGAACAAAGATGGAATCTCAGACTTGATATTTTAAATCTGATTGAGCTTATGGTATTTTTCAGTGAATTTTGGTTCAAGGCATCTGGGCTGAAAGATTATTTTCCAACAATGTCACTTATTTGTAGCACTATTGCTCAGAATCACCCACTTTCTTCCTTCTTTATTTTGCCTTAATTCTTTTACATGTAAATAAAAGTTTTTTATATATATATCATAAAATATTTGTGCAAATATTTATAAAAACTGGTCCTAAAATTATCAAAATGTCTCTGGTGCATCTGGTAATGCAGAGAAATACTTGGAAACAAATTAATTATGATAAAAATATACAAGGAGATTAAAACAAAGACATTCATTTGTGATTTCATCCCTTTGTCTTAATCTACTATGTGAGCAGGATTTACTAATAAGGAAAGCCATTATCACACAGCAGACAATAGAGTTAGTATGTAAAATTAACTCATGTTTACAACATTGCATGTTGTTTTTGAAAATTAAAGAAATGTGTTGCACTGTATCAGTAATTATAGCACTACATCTTTTCAGTTGTTTAATTTAGAAGGAGGTTAGGAACCCTATGACAATTGGGAAAAAAGTCAATGAAAAGAAGTTGAAGAAGTCATTTGAGAGTTAGTCCTCAAAACATATAAGGTACAAGATAGATGAACTTCCTTAGTGTTTAAAAGAACATTTTAAAAAGTATCAAAAAATTAAATATTATATGATTACTATGGTAATATTGGTAATGCACTTTTAATTTAATGTACTTTTAATTTCTTTTTGTTTTTTGTAGTAATTAAAAAAACCCTTTAGGCATTCAATTTGATATATACTTAGAATAGAGCAACAATTGAGTGAGAACAATAGATAGTAATAATACACAAAAGTAAAATTACACAAAACATGTAATTTGTAAAAATACATATTAGATTTCATACTTTTATTAGAAAAATACTGATGTGAAACTAGAGAAATTGTTGAAGTTAAAATTATATTTCTTCACAACAGGGATATTATATTTTTCTGAACTAAAAAAATTATAAAAAAGTTATTAGTTTTGGAGTTATGTTTTTGTTTTTAACTAATTTTTTCCTATTTTATAATATCTACTGTTTTTCTACTATGAAAAATGAGCAAATTAACAACATACTTTTGCTTTACTTTCATCTCCTTGTTGTTCTGCCAAATTTTGTTATTCATATTTTTAATTTTACATTTTAAATATTTATAATTCTGGTATACATTAGTGCTGTTCATAAATATTTCTGGCTCTCTGCTTTCCAAGCATATGGTAGAATTGTACTTTCTATCCCTGTCTTGTCTGCTCAGGCTGCCATAACAAAATATCATAGTCTGTTGGCTTAAATAACAAAAATTTATTTTCTCTCCGTTCTGGAGGAAAGAAGACTGAGATTGGGCAGCCAGCATTGTCTGGCTGAAGCTCTTTTTCTTGCTTGCACACAGCTGCCTTTTCATGGTGTCCTCACGTGGGCTTTTTTCTGTGTGCACATGTGGTGAGAGACTGAGATCTCTCTTTCTCTTCTAATAAGGCCACCAATTCTCCTTATAAACGTATTTAGTCTTAATTATTTCCTAAAAGACTTAGTTTCAGAGACATCACATTTGGGACTAGGATTTCAATATAAATTGGGATGATGGTGGGGACACAATTCAGTTCATAGAAATCCCTGTTCAAATTTAATATAGCCTTATGATTTATGGCCAAAAAAATGTATGAGTGGAAATTTAAAAAAAAAAACATATGATTTGTTAGATTTCATTTCCACCGCTACAGTAAATGTGAAATGAAGTTATTCCTCAATCTGGTTTTCTAAGAGAGTACCATTGACAGAAACCCACTTCTGATCTTTATCTTCATGTAGTATATATGGTAGAATTACAGGGTATTTGTTGCACTAAGCTATTGAGATATGGTGTATTGCTATAGGATTTCTTAGCTCATCTGAATTCATGTAATTAAAGTATATGCAATTTGATCTGTAATAGCAGTTTCTTCAAGTTTCAGTTTTTACAATTGCATTTATTCAATTTCTATCACCATTTTTTTCAGTCTTTAATTTTGTTATTTAATTCATAATTAAATAGTATTCTTTTAAAAGTGTATTTAATGTCTCTTAAGTATATCTGTTTTCTTATAACTGTAGTAAATATAATTATTAGGTACATTTTATTTTTTTGAACCCTGAAAGGCATCTCCACATTTTTTTGTGCATTGAGATCTGATCTAGAGAAGTCTGAGAACAGTCTGATATTTTACTTCTTATATTTGATGTTATTTCTGCTAGAAAGGACATGAATGCTTGAATTCTTTTTATTTATAAATATTGTACAGATATAGAGAATAGCCCTCATTAGATGATGTCATAATGAATAATTACATATCAAACTTCTAGGTCAGAAAATAGAATATTGCCAGGATTGTAGCCTACTCTTCAAGTGAATTAACTTTTATAACTTCCTTGCTTTTCTTTGTATTTTAGCACCACTCTGTGTATACATAAAAATATAAATTTATTTTTCTTTCTAATTTTGAAAAACTGAACCACATAGAGATGCCCTCCCTGCCCCCTGTCCCCGCAAGGAAAGGCCATATGAAGACTGCAATGAGAGAGTAACTGCATTTTAAAAAACAGAACCATCTTCTTTCCTTTCTTTTTTCCTTCCTTCCTTCCTTCCTTCTTTCTTTCTTCCTTCCATCATTCCATTCTTTTCTTCCTCCCTTCCTTCATTCTTTTATTCTTTTCTTTTATTATTAAACTTTACATTTTGAGCTCCACCTATTTGTTTCTTATTGCTATATTTCAGTAATTATCATTGTCATATAGTATGTTTTTGGATTAATGTAGCATGCCTTATTTGTGGAATTTATTGCAGATATATATTTCAGTTGCTCTCAGTTCGAGCTGTTGTCTATCATAACGTGATTAGAATTCCCACACAGGCATCATAATGTATAAGTACACACATTTCTTTGTCTTTCATACTTAGGAGTGGAATTGCTTAGTTAGAGGTATGCATTTAGTTAATGTTACTGGATGACAAATCACTTGCCAAAATGTACTAATTTAAATTCTCACAAATGTGACATGAGAGTCCCCATTACTCTAATCTCCATCAACATTTGTTGCTTTCAGACTTATAAAATTTAGCTAATGTGGTGAGTGTGTATTTGGAATCTCATTATTATTTAACTGGAATTTTCATAATGACTAATGATACTAGCATTATTTAGTACTTTGTCAATTAAATGTGTTTCAAATGTATTTCATAATATAATGCATATTTTTGTGATAGAATACTTTTATATTCTGCAGAATTAGTGGTCAGTGGATTACTTTGTATAACAATGCATAAAGGTAT
This sequence comes from Macroglossus sobrinus, assembly GCA_004027375.1. Lineage (NCBI taxonomy): Eukaryota > Metazoa > Chordata > Mammalia > Chiroptera > Pteropodidae > Macroglossus > Macroglossus sobrinus. Next base: position 374,261 of record PVKZ01000675.1, on the reverse strand, counting down.
ATATTAGATTTAGGATTCTTTTTACCTCTGAAACTTTTGATACCATCGTAGAAAGGTGAACAAAACACACAGGCGAATTGCTGAGTTTTCATTGGTCTTAGGAAGAAATGAAATTGCTAGCTTATGATTATTAGTCTCTCTAGGCAGAATTGGAGAGATTACTAGCATCCAGAAGGCTGAAGTTTTTTGAACCTTACAGGTAAACAGTTTTAAAGTGACATATTTTCAGCAATACCAAGTATTGCATTTGATTATTAACTGACATATGACTCCCAGCATATGCCAAGCCTTAGAATAGAATCCTTTGGCATGAGAGGTGAACGAGGGATGTTCCCTGTCCTCAAGGTCTTCCAGTGTATGTAGAAATATAAGGCGAAGTATTTTAAAAATGTAGAAAAGGGCAGCATGTAAACTATTCAAAAGAGAGTAGTGACATGTTGTATTACAGATAGGTACTTGAGCAGGATTGTGCTGATAGGGAAATGTGGAACTAGATAATTGGAAATTAGTAGAAGAAAATTCTCAGCACAAGGAATAAGAGGGGGAAAGGTGCACAGGTAGGGATGAATAAGAAGTTTCAGGGAAAGTAATTAAATAGTTACTAAATAGACTAAATACGAAATTAATGTGGAAGTAGGGCAAGCCAAATGTAAAGAATAATTGATAATCAGAGTGTGAATTATCTCTAATGTCAGTATAAAGAGCTCTTATTCTATTCTTTGGCTACTGGGTACGATCTAAGAATTTTATAATTGTAGGAGTGGGGTGTAGAGAGAGAGTGAGAAAAGTCATATTTTAGTAAATTTAACTAGGAAATTATTTACTAGAGAAATTACTGGAGTAGTTAGGTAGAGGATGGAAAATAAAATTTTGTAATGTTTATTAATTATCTGTCAATGAATAAAGAGAAAAATCAGTTGTTAGAAAATGCATGCTGGAAAAATCAGTTACTTTTTATGAAAATCTAGATAAGTGGTAAGATTTAGAAGAAATGCTTAAAAATTACTCATGATTTGTTGTCAATGATATTGGGAATGTAATGGTACCATTCAGTCTTGCTATTGTTTTAAAAGAATTTCCTTCTACATTTATAGTAAATTTTGTTTGTGTATTCATTTGGAGACTAGGAGATAGAGAGAAAGAAATTAGCTTTAAAATATAAGAGATACATTTTTTTTCATGGGCAAATATGGAGGATTCCAATGTGTGTATATTTTTTTCTGGAAAAATTTTTTTGTGACAATTTACATTATCCAGATAAACATTAATGCTAAAAATAAAAATAAGTATGTTTTTTATTTATTAGAAGTATTGTGAAAATAAGGGATATTTTGTCATATAGTTCATCTAACAACAGGCTTTGAAAAAAAAAGTATGACTACTTAATAGTGTTTTTCCCTGAAGGAATAGCACCATATGTTTATAAACTCTTACTCTGAAAATAAATATTTTTCTATTTTTTTCCTTGGTGGTTTTTTTTTTTTTTTTTTTTTGTAACCTAAAATAGATTGTAATTACTAAGAGAAAATGGTTGTGGAATATACTAATAGAAGTTGTTTGGCATATTGGTTTTTTCTACATTGTGAGCAAGTACCAGATTAATAGTGGAAAATACATTAAATCCTTCAAATGTATTTAGGAATTGACATTGTGATCCCAGAAATGGTAGTACAGGTTTTTAAGAGATGCCTAATGTTTTCTCTGTAACTAAAATTATGATTGTATGTTTCTATGTCACATAGATTTCTTATGAATCAATTCTTTTTGAAAGGCATTTTTATTATGATGTTAACAAATCACGTGCATTCTTAATTGTTCAACTCTTTTAGAAAATATTGGATTTCCCTTTAAAAGAGTCATTCAGCAAATCAGAGTTTTTCCTCACATTTATTATACTTAGTGCCTTGAAATTTTTCTTTTCTGTCTGACCTTTATAAGAGCACAGTTTAAAGTATTAAATAACGAATGTCAGAGTGCTTTCCTGGAGGCATAAAGTACTCATTCATAGTATAGTTATTACACAACTTACATACTTTTATATAGTTTCTGCTCTAGGAAATAAAAGGTTAAACATGCTTTTCATAATGCAAAAGGCAAACAGTGACAAATGGTAGGGCATTTTTTAAAACCTCTTTTTATTATCTTTAGTGTTTAAGAAATGCTACAGTGAATAAAACATTTTAAATAGAAAATTTTATCCAAAGGATTGTGATAGACTGTCATGACATCTTTTGCCCCAGTAGCAGAAAAACAAACTTGGAACTCAATCTAACAGTTAAGATGAGCACAGTGGAATTTTAATTACAGGACAATGTTTTGACATGAAGAATAAATAAAAACTTAAAAAATGGAATCTCTACTGCTAGACATATATAATATATACCTATTGTATATATTAAGTGCATTTCACTATTCAGATTATGTCTTTTATTTGCAATTCATGGTAGCTGATTCTTCAAACATTGATACTTTTTAATTCTAAATAATTACCTTCAGACTAAAATACTAAAACATTTTCTCTCAAATATTGCAGTAGCCTTTCAGTAGCTTTTTTTTTTTCTGTTATAACTGAGGAAAAACTCCCCTTGGGAGTAGCATTTTCTAAAGACAGAAAAGTGTTGACTGTAACTCAATATTTCTGATATTTGGAGACTTTAGCGGTGGTTCTTAGGCTTTGGGAAATCAGCTTGGAAAACAAGTTTCTAGACTGCTTGTAAAGGGTATACAGAATAAATGTGAATCAATAAAGAAATTAAACTAGATCTGAATTATTGATGGTTCCCCTGGGCTATCTGAGGCTGTGAAGGACAAAAAATGGCTAGTTTGCTGGAAATGGGGACATTTAATTAAATAGAAAGCATGATCCAAAAATGTTAAAACAAACAAAATATCTGTCAGTCAAAGTAACAAAGGCCTCCACTCTCTCAAATCTGAGAATTTCAGATATATTTGTTATCAAAATTCTTGGTACTGAAGTTACTTTCACACATCCTAGAGCTTCACTGTTCAACATAAATTTAGATATGTATACATATAAATACATGCTAGATTTCAAAACAGAAAACATAAAAAATGTGAAATACCTCATTAATCATTTTAACTTAATTATACATTAATTTTGAATATTAAAACTAATTGTATCTGTTTATTTTTGCCTTTCAAAATATACCACTAGAAAATTTTAAACCATATATGTGGGTCACACAATTGTTAATCAAATGTGACCCCATAGTCTTGAAGAATTATTTTTATTTTCTATAAAAATCCACAACCCCTGAGTTAATTGAGAAGTTTGATTATGTTTCTCCAGTGATGACCATAACTTCAGAGGGTTCAGAAGGCTGATTTATGAAGATCACATTTTTCTTCGGTAAATAATTCACATCTCTCCTTTCTTTGGAAGGGGTACTTAAATTTTTTAGAGATCTTCATGTTAACCTTTTTACATTTGGATTAAATTATTTGTAGTATTTGAGATTCTTTGGATTATCCATTTATTTTAGGAACTATGTTAAATTTATAAAAACAATTATGAGAATTGGTTAGTTTTAAACATTTAAATGTTCAATATAGCTTTAACTCTCTCTTTAAATAAATGTTTCCATATAAAAGAAAATACATTGAATTCTCAAGCACCATGTTGACAAATTTGTGAATGAGATTTTACAAACCAAGCAAACTGGTTGCTATTCTAGGTTTTCTGAAAATCTGTTATAATCACAATCGATTTTATTGGAAAATTCTATAAATATTATTGCATAATATTAAATACTTTTCTTATGTGATACATGTAGAAGGTATGAATATATGTTTTTAAATCTCCTAAAAACCTCTTTGTGCTTATGATCTGTGTTATTATTTGGACTAAGAAGGTAGAAGAAAATGTGAAAAAATGTAAATAACTTTGGTAAAACAATCTTCTTTTCAGCACTACTATATGTCTTTGACCTTAAATCAGATTTATGAAAATTAAATATAATTTCATAAATACACTAATATGTGTATATATATATATATATATATATATATATATATATTTGCACTTATGAATTATTTTGAAAGGCAAGAAAATATCCAGCCATTAAAGCATTTTTCTTGTTTTGACTTTTCATTTTATGGGGTGTCACTTTCAGGTATTTTAGTAGTATAGATTCATATATTTTCTTCTTATGCTTTAGTAATCATTAAATACAATTTTTGAGTATGTGATTCTCTCTGTCAATTAATTTCACTAATTTCAGTGAACAAGACATGAATATTTATTCTGTAAAATACTAAGTACAGATAAAAATGTATGTAATACCTCCCACCTCTCTCATAATTATCACATAAATAGAGAATTATATAACACAATTTCTATATTGTAGAAGATCAGTCATTTACATGTATTTTAAGTCATTTGAACTCAAAATAAGTACCACTACACTATTTAGAAATGACTATATTCTTAAAAATGAAGGTCAAAAATTTTTATAGTTTTTTGTTGTATTTAACCAAATCACAGAGGCTTGTTCAAAATCCATGATGCTTTCTTTCTAAGACAAATTATTTCTCTAGGAAAAAACCTAAATATATGTTTGAATTGGTACCCTGATATGATATGTAGAATAAGTGAAATTCAAACAGGCTTATGAAATATATACACGTTTTATTTACTGAAAGGCAGTAGTAACTAGTCTCTAGTTAAACTATAGTTGCTAAAGGAAAAGGAGTTTTTCCTTTTCACATATTTTTTTTGTTGTTGTTTTTCAGACATGGCATTTACCTGCACAGGTTATATACAGATATAGATATATGCTATTTAAATAATGTAAAATTATATAAGATAATAGAGCTCACACATACATGACAAAAATATTATTCATTATGTATTTTAAGTCTAAAATTGACTTAAAGCTCCAACTCTAGGCTTATCACACACAGTTTTACTCTAATACTAGTTAGTCCTCAGTAGTTTTGAAATGTCACATGAATTTAACAAATATTTTCAGATGTGTCTATTTGCTAGTTTTTGAGATTAAAGTATTTCTTCTACTGAACATCAGGAACAAGTTAGAACAGAAGATGTACATGCTAGATCTTATACATGGGCTTGCACTGTAAATAGACCAGATATTGAATACAGATAGTTGATGGCTGTGCTAGGATTCCTGACAGACAGATCCCACAGAATTGTACATGGGGAAGGTAAAAGTCTGTGAGTTAATGAAATATCAGCCTAAAATTGAAGAGAGTTAAAACTATTCTGGTTTTCTTTTGAAAGATAATTCTTCTGTATGTGTAATTATACTCATCTAGAATATTTTTATTAGTGTTTGTTTTACAAATCCAAAAAATTAAATTGTAAAAAATAAAATTATATTATAAAACAATTGGTAAACTTTTATAAATTTGAATTATATGATTTAAAATACCAAACAATGTGGAATATTTTTTAAATAAAGATGAGAAAAAACAAATTAATTATCAAAGAATAATAAAGGAAGTGAACTTTCTGTTCAGATAGAGGGATATTTATATGTATATATATATATATATATGTACATACATGTATATATATGTGTATATATATTTGTGTGTATATACATATATAACTGGCAATAATGTTTCCTTTTAAAATAGTATATTTTAAATTAACTTTATATTTTAGAATAGTTTTAGATTTACAGAAAAATTGAAAAGATGGTAAACTTTTCAGTTAATGGGTTAACTGATAAATATTAATAACTAAAGTTCATTCTTTATTCAGATATTCTTTGTTTTTGCCTGATATTCCTTTTCTAAGATCCCATTTAATATTCATTATATCTAATTGTCAGATCTCCTTAGCCTCCTCTTAGTTGTGTCAGTTTCCAGACTTTCCTTATTTTTGATGCTATTGATAGGGGACTACAAATCAGGTATTTTGCAAAATGTCCCTCTCCTGAGGTAGGCAAATGTTTTTCTTGTGATTAGACTGAGGATATGGGTTTTGGAGAGGAATGCTACAGAGATAAAGTGCCTGTCACATCTTAGCAAGGGTATATACTGTCAATATGACGTCCCTCATAAAGTTGATCTTGATCACCTTGCTGAGGTAGTGTTTATTAGGTTTCTCTCCATAAAGTTACTCTTTTTACCCCTTCCACACTGTATTTTTTGTAAAGAAGTCAATATGTGCAGCCCAATTAAGAAATGGAGGCTTACAGTCCACATTTTTGAGGGTTGAGTATCATAAAACTATTTGGAAATCTTCTGCATGGGAGCTTTGTCTCTCCTTCTCATTTATTAATTTACTCAATTATTTATTTCTATCAGTTTGAGCTCATGAAGATTTACCTCATATGTTGGGTTATAACCTAGTACTACTTTATTTTGTTACTCAAATTTTTCCAGCTTTAGCTACTGTTAACTCTTTCAGTTGGCATCTGTGCTCCTTTAATATACTTCAATTATTTTGTGTGTTTATGTGTGCACCTGTGTGCACACATATATGTGTGTTTGAACAATTTCTTACATTATGGTACTAATGGGTGCTCTAGGTTCATTTGTATATTTCCTGTTATAGTAGTAAACTCAGCCATATTTCCTAGATAGTACTGGTTCCTTCTACTGGAGAGTAGTATTAGAACCCCAAAATTGGGTGCTAGTTGTGTGTGTTGCTACTGGAGTGTTGCTGCTTCTAGGCCCTCTCACCTGACAAAGCAAGGAAGGAAATATAGGTGTGCATACTAGTTTGTGTGTATATGAGTATTAATCAATCTAGTCATTTATATCTACTATATGTCTATATCTTTATTTATATTATCTATATTTAGATAATTACTTTATTTATATCATTTCAAACATGAGTTCATGCTGATGTCTTCAAGTCTAATTCATTACCACAAGGATTTTTCTAGGCTTCTCCACTTGCTTATATATAAATTCCCACTTGAACAGTGAGAAGTTGGCTCCCACAATCTGCTAGTAATTTGTTTAATTGTTTGAGTTCAGTATATATGTGTAACTGTTGACTCACACCCCCATAGGAAACAAACTAGTGTGTAGTAAGCTCTCTGGAGAATGAGAATGAGGGGAGTAAGATAGGGTAGAAGAAAAATTCAGTAAGAACCTAGTCTTAGCTGGAGACAAGTTTCAGTGTGATCAGATGGAAAAATTATTGGAGGCCGAATAATAGGAGAATGTTAGCTCACCTTGAGGCCAACAAGCCAGAATTAGCTGCCATTAGTTCACTGACCGAAGTGACAGGGAAGGAGCATGAAGCTTCTCCTGTTTGACAGAAAGCAGTTGAGGAATGGGAGTTTAGCTAGTAAAGAGCATCCAGGTGGGACACCAGTAATATTCTCTACACAACTTCACCAATACTTGGGCTCAAAATCCTTAGTAAATACAACAGGCCGTGGCAAATTTATTTGTGATTGGTATGTAGGTTAAAGACTATTTCCTGTCCTAAGTTAAGACAATCAAAGTGGTAAAAGTTAAAAATCTTCTGTGATTCTACTTTAAAATGAAAATTAAGACACCATTTTTAAAGCTAAACAAGTTAAAATAGTCAAATTGTCTAGATGGGTGGTATATGTGACTACATAATGTTCACTTAAACTGTATAAAGTGTAACATTTTTTACAAGGTACCTATCAAAGAATAACAATGAAAATTAAAAATAAAAACAGAATCTTTCTATTTTATGATCAAAATAGGTTATATCTTATCCTTTTGGTTTCAGATAGATATGAACATTTCCTCTAGGGAAGAGCCTGATATAAAACTCCTTCTCTTATTTTTTTTCTGACACGTATAATGACTCCTTTATTATCTAATCTTTATTGTTTTATCGATATAAAAGTTACATTACATCTTTTGCATGTTATTTATGAGGGCATAAAGAAAAGAAGCACTATGTGTTTTTCTTTCTTAAAAGTGTAGAATTTGATTAGATAACTTGTATTTCTTGAGATGTGCAAATGCAGTGTAAATAACCGAACTTTATACAGTTTTTACAGGTTAAATAAGTGCTGTCTGCCGTGACATGAAGCACTTGTTCTGAAAATTATTTCAATGGTGATTTTTGACATTAAAAGTATGTTATGAACTTTATAGCTGTTGTAGTAATGAAAGCTATAGTTGAGGAGAAAATTCAAACTTCATTAAAATGCCTTTGCATATCTTCAAAACATCTTGTAAATTCTCCTTTGGATTTGAACTACCCCCATTACTCTTCATATTGAAAGGTATCCCCTCCTGTCTCCCCTGTTCCTACCCCCCAAATAAAAAGAAAACATAAGAAGTTGATTAATTTTCTCTCAGGACCAAGTGAGGAACAATCTTAAATTGATCATATACACTTGATTTGTGTTTACTTTGTTGTATATAACTTTGCACAGAATAATTATAATGGGCAAAATTAAAACTGTAAATTATATCAGTATTTTATTTTTAAGAATTCATGTGTCTAAACGATATGAAAAAAAAATAGATAACAGCAGTCCATGGTTGTATAGAGCAAAAAAATACTTGCTTTTTTGTTTGTTCATTTAATTACTGAAGGGATATTTTAAATCTAATCATTGTTCTTAAATTCATTTCAGATAGTCTTTCAAGGTTTCTTCCAAAAACTATTACTTCTGTTTTTCTTCTCATTTAGAATGCAGAAGAAAAGGAGATCTTAGGCTTCATCTGGTCCCCACATTTAAGCCTCTTCTTCCTTCTAGAGGTCTTTCGGAAGTATGATTTGTACATTATAAAGTTTTCTCAAACATAACAGAACTTCACTATACGCAATTTCCAATAAAGAAAAGGATGAATAGTTACTTTCTAATAAACAGCAGAATGTGGTGCCTTCTCTTTGTGAAAGCTCTGGTAGATTTTAGCTCTTCTGCCCTCTGTGTAAGTGTTATTTATTTGTTATTATAAAGTTAAAGGTAGAGAAATCTCAACAGAAGCTCTTTCATCTCCTCACATTTGAAAACAGTTTGTTTTTAAAACATATATAGTTAAATAGTAGTAGCCAGTTAAAAACATCAACTAGGATACTGAAGAGTTTTTTATACACCTATGCATAATACATTTTAAGTTATTTTACTTCTCCTTGAAATGTCCTAGAAACCCTACTTGAGCTCTGTCTTTTATCTATATCTGTTAAATTAAATAAATCTGAGGGCTCTTTGAGACAATAACTCTTGAAGGCAATTTGATAAAGCTCTTTAAAAAATAGCTTTATTGAAATGTAACTGAAATACAACAAATTACATATTTTAAAAGTATAATGAAGCCATCACCACAATTCAAATAATGAATTGCTTTTAGTTGGCTCAGATATCTGCATTTTTTTCTACCTAATTTTGGGTAATTCTTATGTTAGGAATTAACATTTCATTTTTCCTAAATAAAGCTGAATCCTCAATTCAGCTTCTTTAACTATCACACCCAGCATTGACAATATTTAGAATATTTTACTATTTTAGTGTTTATTGCATAAGTATTCTGTATATTTATATTCCCTCAGAGCAATGGGAAATATTATCATGTTATATTGCTAAGACTTTCTTATTCTGAGTTAATGTCAAATAAGTAGAAAGAGAATGAAAATTTGAACTCATTCACTGATTTCACCTAATCTCTTCTAACTCCATAAAATAAAAAAAAAATGTTAAAAAAAGAAACACTATAGAAAACAGTATGGAGTTTCCTCAAAAAACTAAGAATTAATCTACCATATGATCTAGCAATCCCTCTGGATATTTATCCCAAACACTTGAAAACTCGTATTTGAAAAGACATCTGCACACCAATATTCATAGCAGCATTATTCACAGTGGCCAGGACATGGAAGCATCTTATGACAGATGATTGACTAAATAAGCTGTGGTACATATATACAATGGAATATTACTCAGTCATAAGAAGAGATGAAATACTGCCATTTATGACAACATGGATGAACTCGAGATAATGATGCTAAACAAAATAAGCCAGACAGAAAAAGTTGAAAATCACATAATATCACTTATATGTGGGATATAAACCTAAAAGCAACAAAGGAACAGGACAAACAAACAGATACTCATGGTCATGGACTATAGACAAGTGGTTACCAGAGGGGAGAGGGGAGGAGGAAAGGGAAAGATAGATGGGGTAAAAGGGGTCAAATATGTATTGACAGAAAGAAATCTAACTATGGGAGATGAACACACAATGTAAAAAAATATATATATATGTATATATGTATATATTATATATATTATATATATATTACATATATATAATATATATATGCCTTTCTGTTAAAATATACAACTAAAACTTATCGGATTTTTTAAACCAATGCCACCATAAAAGTAAATTAATTAATTTAAAAAAATACAAAAAAGTCACTAAAAAAGCAGTCAATGTGGAAGACAGCATCAACGTTCTCAAGTAGCCATACCTCCTGCAAGCTCTTTGCCTTATGTTTTTGTAGTTCCTTCCAACAAAGAAATGTATCTTTTTATGAGCTATTAATGTTTGGACTTAGCTATATAACTTGCTTTGGCCAATGGAATGCTAATGGACAGAAAGAGAGCAAAGCCTTTTTTTGTGTTTATGAAGATGGGCTTGCCCTCTTGCATTTCTATCATCAGCATGAGAATTTTCAAGTTTCAAAAAAGAAATCACATAGTTTTTATAAATTTATAAATTTAACCTAGATGCACAGAAACAATGGACAGGGCTGGTTTAAAACCTTTCATTAGGCCTGTGGCATGACTATCTACCATGACCTGCCCATTTAGGAATTTATGATCAGATCACCCTGTGAGGTTACTTTTAATAAAATCCCCCTTTTTTTTTTTTCTGTTCACACTTATTTTATTGTTCCTCTTCCAAGTTAAGTTTAATACCAGGTCAATGATTTTTATGCTTTCTGTTGTAGATATTGAAAGAAACTCTATAAAATGTTACACTGATAAAATTTTATTGTTATAGCATTTAGATTTTGACATTGAATAGTCTCCTTCTTTATATTCTTTTCCCATTTTAACATAGAGATCATTTTTAAATTTTCTTTTAATTTTCAGGTTTTATTTTATCATTTTTTATTTTTTAATTTTAGTTTTATAGAAAAACTATGGCTTAATTATCAATAAAGTAATCATGTTAAAAACATATATATTGCTTAATCCTAATTTTAGGTAAAACGTATAAGGAATATTTTTAAGATACTACATATTCATTAAAAATAAAGCAATGCTTTTAGTAACTCTCATAGCTGAACTAGAATACATTTTAAGAATAATGAAGGGAACAGCTGGTTTTGATATAATCTCATATAGTAAAACAAACAAAAAAGTACCACCTTTTTTCTTGTAACTGCCTTTGCTTATTATGCCCAACTATAGAAACTTCTTTCTTTTCAGAAATGGTTAAATGAGGAAGGAAAGAGACAAAATGGAATAATAGAGTCTTGGATAGTAACTATTTCTAAAAACATCCAAATGAAAGAAAGAAAGAAAGAAAGAAAGAAAGAAAGAAAGAAAGAAAGAAAGAAAGAAAGAAAGAAAGAAAGAAAGAAAGAAAGAAAGAAAGAAA